>CATIWM010145294.1:0-10775 GCA_949671775.1 Mallotus repandus
AATGTTTCAAAAACAAATAATAAAAATAATCATTCTAAATATAGGAAATTTCCTTAATTTTTACTTTTATTAGTGTAAATAATAAAAAAAATAATTTATTTAATATATTTCACAATTTTTTATTATTTTTACTAAAAAATAATTATTGAATACTATGGATAAATTTTACTTTAATTAATTTAATTTCTAAATTCTAAAATTATAAACAAATAATTATTAAAGACTATAAATATTTTTTTTGTTATTTAGAATATAACAAAGAATAATAATTAAGTAAAAAAGAATTATAGAAAAAAAAAAAAGAAAAAAAGGCAAACACAAAAATTGTGTCAAAATTTTAAAAAATATACCAAAAATAAGTTAAAAGTGAAAGCAAGGAAAACAAAACTGAAAAGAAAAAATATGCATGGCCACCAACAAAATTAAATGCGTAGACTACGCCACCAAATGAAATTTCCTAAAAAAAAACCAACATATGCGCTTCACTTTTTTTCTTCCGGACCCAAAAAAATTAAAATTTATTTCAAATTATCATTAACTAGCCTTTTTAAAAAAATTTATCTATCAGTTCAAAAAGAGAAAATTGCATAATATAATTAATTTTATAAATTTAATTAAGTTTTTCAAATAAATCTATATTCATTTCAAACGCATAAAATTAGAATTGATAAATGAATTGAAAACAAAAATTACACATATAATTAGAAAGGTCATAATGCTTTGATAATTTTATATTAAACAATATACCAATTAGGAGGCATTAGCAGTTAGAGCCACATGCCCTGTTTATATACATGTACATCTATAGCATAATAAACTGGATAGACAGTAGAATATTAACTATTATTAAGCAAGCTGTGAGCTCTGTTTTTCTCATAAACTGCCTATCCCACCTCGCCAAAACTGGCACTATAAAAGACCGCAAGCATCATTAGCTACATGGCCGCAGCCTTAGCTTCTATATTTTCAATTACTAAAATTTAACTATCATTAGCATATGAGTTTGGAATTTCTTTAATAATTTTTTTTTATCAAAGAATTTGTTTAATAATTATAGAGCCAAAAAGAGATCATGTGAATGTCTTTTCATTTCTAAAGTAAGCCTTTACGTTGCAGGTACCAAAGCGCTGCTTCTGCTGCATGCTCGGCTGCAGCTTTCTTTTTTGTTCTGGGTGCCCCAAAACACTCCAAAGTCATATCAGGTACTTCCATTTCCAGAATCACCTTACAAGAGAAACTGCAAATTCAGCACTTGACATATTAGTGAATTGCACAGGTTTCTTCAGATGAAGTGTTTTATCAGAGAACTGCACAGGTAAATAGAGTTATTCAGAGAACTGCATAGGTATAATAAAGACCATAAAGCTGAGAAGTACGACCATATGGATTCCTAAATAGACGATTTCCACTGTCTACCAGTAAGTAGCAAGCACAGGGGCAAAACAGACTTGTCCTATTGTCTATGTACATGTCAGGGGTGAGGAGGATAAAAGTACCGTAAAATGCAAATACCTACTCTCTTTTTGACGCACCAAAATACTGTGATTTTACAATTTTGGTTACCATGTTTCAGAAGAGAGGAGGTGGAGGGTAAAGGTAGTCAAACGAGCCTTGTTTATTGCATAGTTTGTACATTCTTCAGTTGTAAGATTATAGCTCCTAAAAAAAACAAGCACAAACCATTCAACAGAATGACCTCGTGTCCTTTTTCAGACCCTTGTAGCATCACACTATCAAATAGACTTCACAATTCCTGAGCCTCAATTCTCAACTTAATTGTAGTTGATCAGTGACAATTAAGTAAAAGTATAGTTCAAGCATAAATATATCAGAAACTTACGACTTCAAATGGCTTGGTCCTTCTTCAGAGCAGCATTCAAACAAAGGAGGTTTCCAACAGTTAGCAGCACATATTTCATGCAAACGTGATTTTGCTGATCCATGATGTGATCCATCTGGAAGAAAAAGAATATCCAAGTACATGTGAGAAAATCTCCGCAAAATTTTAAATTTGCAAGTAACACAACCATGACATACCTGTGGTCGGCAAGTCTGGATCAGATTTAGGACATGCAGCTGTTTCTCTAGGCTGCACTGATGAAGATGGGGGCAGTTTATTTGCAGCTATGAAGCAGGGTGAACAGGCATCACTAAGTTTACTCATGAAATGAGTTTTGGGATTAAAATCACTGCCACTGGGCTCTTGGAGACTCAAGTTTTCAAGATCAGTGTCATCACAAGGAGTAATATCTATGGGGGTTTCATCACATCCAATTAATTTGGCATCCATCTTCTGGCTAGACCTTATAACTTCTTCCAAATAGTTAGACTTGCGGGTGTAGCCTCGATCCTATATATCAAAAGGCAACGAAATTTTTAAAAAAAAAAAGAAGTAAATTTCCTGTTAAGCCAAGTCGAAGGTTAAAAAGGTCAATGGGCAGATATGAGTGGTATCAAGTGTAGCTTTTGCTTTCTAGCGTTTGGCAAGGTTATGTAGCATAATTCAGGCATATAAAAGAATTGATACCAAAAGAAAGAGTTGAACATACTGATAAACAAAATGCCAAATCGATCCAAAATGAAAGATCCTATCCCTGGCTAAAATGCACATTTGTGTAATTTAGTCACTAGAACAACAATCTTGGAATATATAGTGGAAATTCAACTAACTGAGCTACCAACTATAGCATGCAAGCTTCCATGCATATAGAAACAGGTAAATGAGTCTTATGAGGTTTTCTAAATACTCTACTTGGGACAGAGGTCACAGAAAATTAATAAGCAATCATTTTTTGCTCCTGTCACACCCCAACTAGCTTGGGTTAGGGCTTTGTTCAAGTTGACTACACAACTTTGTTATCAGACCAAAATCTGAGAGCCAAATGAAACATCATCCTTCCAAATTGTAAACAAGTGAATTTAACCAACACTGACATTCCCAGCATACATATTTAGAGACGCCCATTTTTTTTTAAGACCCAAATGCACTAAAGAAAGCACTATTTTCTTTTAGAATAGGACATTAGAGCCTTCATCAAGCTACAAATGTTTAGCTACTAATAAATTTTTTGTTATGACAGACAGTGTAACCTTCACCAAGCTCCTTATTCCACACCCATATCCACATTTACATTCCAATTTAAGCCCATTGCTTACTGCAAGCAAGTGGACCCAAAGACCTTTTTAATTTAAATTTGCTCATTTATTAAAAAAGTGAACAACAGATGATGCCTATTCTTATTAGTTTTTTACTTCACATCACATGAAGCACCCAAGTTTCAGAGAGTGAATGCATGCGGTAGATCAAGAAGCAAGTATTTCACCTTTAACTTCACAAATATTTTCTCTGAAGCAATTCTAATGGCCTCTTTTTTGTTTGGGTTAATCGCAGAAGCAGCAAGACATATATCTTTACCATCTACTTTTGCTTCAACCAAAAAATTCCTATCCTTCTTCAATGTCGGAAACTGCAACTCCCAATTATGAGATTGGCAAAGTTCATGTAGTTCTCGAAAGGGATTCAAAATCACAAGGGAAGAATTTAAAACTGGATCCAAGAAAGATAACATCAATTTCCAAATACAGTTCAGATTGAACCCTGTGTCTAGAAGAATAGCACCCAGACAAGACTCCACCAGGTCACCAAGCACCTGAATCAATAAATGTGATTAGATAAAGTCAAACTCTTTCTGAAAGGTAAAATTACCCCATCAAAAGGTGTATCATAAACTTCTCTCATGTTCTGGCAGTATCACAATTTCATCTCCCAATTCATTAAGAAGAAAAAAATGATAAAAGTCTACCTTAGGACATTTGGGTTCTTCAACCAAACCCCTTTCTGATGCAGGACTTCTAAGAAAATTCACGTAAGATTTTATAACCTCCGAAAGATTTCCAGAATCACAAATAAGAAACTTCTCGAAAGATCGATCAACTGCAACACTGGCGAAGACTCTGTTGTTTACAAGTGCTGATCTCAGATCTGTCAAGTGACCAGGCTTCAACTTGGGATAAACTGAAAATAGGTATGATGTGATCAAGTAATCCAAGACAGCATCTCCGAGAAACTCGAGTCTCTGGTTGAACCATCAAAATATTAGTGATTTGGTTATCAGGAAAGATGCCCCCAAAAGCTGGCTAGTCTGGAAAAATTACAATGAAGAGAAAAGCGCTAGCCGCTTAATGCATAATTAAAGATAAGAAAGAGAGTAAACCTGATAGCAGCCTCCTCCATGCTTGTTGTAGGAAGGGTGCACAAATGCCTGTATTAGCAGACCTTTATTGAGAAAGCAATGCCCTAATGAATCTTCAAGGGCAGGAACATCTATTAAAGGAGCAAGCGGCATGAAAGTACTGCTTGCTAGACAGACCTTGGTAACTTCTGCAGCTTCAAAGTCCACTCTGATGCCAAGCCATTTAAGAAGTGCAGCTGCAGCTTTAAAGCCACTATCAACAATAAAAGCTCCAACAAGAGCCTCAACTACATCCGCAATTGTTTTCTTGTACAACCAATGATGACCTCTACTGCATCTGACTTCACTAAAATTTGCTTGACATTCAGCATGGCTTCTATTTCGATGATGAATGATTTCTTCTGATTCACTGGTACAAATTGTAGGGCAAGGACGACCCGGAGCAAAGAATTGGCAGGGATCAAATGGTTGATCACGTATATATACCTGAAACAAAATTTGCATAAATTTTATCCACATTAATTTTAGGCTTAAAGGAAAAAAATAAAAATGGAATATGATTTTCCTTGCTGAACATGTCGGTTTACAGAATTTTATAATCCTGAAAATATTTAAACATCCAAGTACTTGCGGGCTGGCTGCAGCAGAGAGAGAGAGAGAGCGAGAGGAGCAGACAGTATAATAATCAAGTTTGTTGTCAGTTCCATATGATTCTCTTTATTAAATGTCCAATTTTATCCTCTCAGCTCTTAAAAGCAAGGAAGTTTGTTATTTCATAGATTCTCTATCTTTTCATAGATTCTCTATCTTTCTGCTCCCTTGGGGAGGGAGCCCTGTAAACTTCTAGGATTAGCACTCGCTAATTCCTATCTACGGGGACCCCTTTACCAAGGAGATACCTTTTTCTTAAAAAAACATTTACTTCAGGATGATTCAGATAAGCAGCTTCAGCTGATATTCGACAAAATTGGTAGGCATCATGTCATTATTTATAATAACTTATTTTTGATATTTTAGCTTGTATCCTCTGTTTTGTAATATGATTCCATCTTCTTTAAAGAGATAATCTATCAATTTAACAAACTGAACAATAGACATCTGAGAGATCAAAGAATCATGATTAATTAATAATACAGTTTATTTTCAGAAATTTAGTCATACCTGCAAATTTCTTCTGTTTGCTAGCTTCACCAAATTGGAATTATTCACAGCATTAGAACGTTTCCTAGTGAGTTCCCCTTCATCAAGGGTGTCATGCAAAAGAAACAAATGTCGACCCACTGCAAATTTGAGAAAAGCATCACCCAAAACTTCCAGTCTTTCAAGAGAAAGACGTTCCTGGCACCTCTCTGTAGTCAGTGCTTCTAATATCTAGTACCAATTAACAGCTGTTAGTGGGAAGAAAAGGTCCATGTAAGATAATCACTAGCTCAATTTAACATATTGCAATAACCAACTTTAAATTTATAACCATGCAGTGAGGGCAAGGCCTTACTCTATATGCAGTCACTTCGGCTCCCTCAGAGAAAGAAGCAGATAATAAATTCTTCAATTCAATGGCTACAAGGAAGTTTTCCAAACGATGCATAATTGATGGTAATAGAGAAATTGAACTGCCAATGTCCTTAGAGAAGCCTATTATCTTCAACTCGCAAAGTTCAGGAGGCACAACGATGAGGTACTCATCCAGCTCTTGTGTTACTGCTATTAACATATTAATTTATTAGTGTCAGAGAATATAATCCACATTGGAAAAATATAAAGAAACAAAGTGGCTTATAAGTGGTGTAGATTGGACATTAACAAAAGCCAAATGGTTTTGTGTTGCATGGGTTCAACCACATTTATAAGTCCACATGTGTGTGTGTGTGGGCCAACACTCTCGAGACCCATGGCCTTCTTAACAATTAGCAAATTAACAGAACAAGCATTTTGTTTGATAAAATTAATATGCTGAAGACAAGGGGCTTTGGCTTGGTCCTATGTGAAATTCCCACCAAGAGACAAATGGCAAGGGATAACCCAGAA
This sequence comes from Mallotus repandus, assembly GCA_949671775.1. NCBI lineage: Eukaryota > Viridiplantae > Streptophyta > Magnoliopsida > Malpighiales > Euphorbiaceae > Mallotus > Mallotus repandus. Next base: position 6,222 of record CATIWM010145294.1, read on the forward strand.
ATAAGGACAAGAATAGAAAGAAGGTGTGGGAAAATTCCTAAGCCAACCAATAACATGACATTATACTCAAGTGTCAAATTTAGTCTTGTATTCTTAATTCAATGGAGCAACTATGCAGTTCATATGTCGTTCCTACCAATCCAGTTCTCGTTCTAAGTTGTTCATTTCACACAACTTCCGTTTTAGGATCCTCCTGTCTAGGAATTAGAAAAACTAGAGTTTATAATAATTGGAAATGGAATAAACAATTTTAAAAAAATAAATGAAAAAGCTCAGATATAACACCCAATTAAAAAGAAAAGGGAAAAGAAAATAAAATAATTACCAGATTCTCCTTTAATTCGGTCATGTAGCAAGTTGTGCAAAGAAAAGAGTGGCTTTGCTTGAAGAAGAGGTTGTTCAGGATGTTTAAGTTGAATGCCAGACCTAATAGCCAACAATTTATCAATATTCCCATATCAAAATGAAAATCAAATACTGTTGTTAAAATATGCCAAAAATCCTCAAACACAAAACACTCAAAAATAAGAGAAAGTAAATGCAAGACATAATGCAGCGTTAAGGGAAACAAAATGCATCATATAACAAGTGCCAATAAGCTAAGTAACATACGTTTGAATTAGGTGGTGTACATGACTCCAAGTGCTTGAACCTTTGTGTCGGCTGCAATCATTCTCTCCATGAATAACATCAGTAATAAAGTAAAACTGGATCTTGTGCGGGATGTACACTAAACTATTCTTAATGTCTCTTATACTTCTACAACCATTAGCAAGTTGCAAAGAATCATCTGAAGGAAGAAATTCTTTTTCCGCACTCCCAAAGACAGGAGATGATAAGCATCTTCTTACAGTTTCCCAATCTACTGTCACTCTATCTCCACCACCACATATAAGGACCGGAAGCAACAGATAAAAACTAGGACTTGATTCACAAAAAGAATTCTTCCCCAAGGAAACAAATTCAGGAACAAATTCAAACCGGTCAAGTATGACCTTCAAGAACATTTCTTGAAAATTCATTGCCTGCATGATCTGCACATTAATAGTCGGTGAATTCCTGTAAGCTAAACATTATAAATTCACAAAAACATCAATGTTTACCTCATCTGTATTAAAGGCCAAAAGTCCTGATGGAACAAACGTTGTTATCACATATCTGCCACGAGCCAGGTGAAGATTAAGTTCCATTTCCTCAGCCTCTAGGGGCAGAGGTGCCTTAACAAAAAGACCAAACTTCTTATAGATCCTGTCCTCAGGAACAGGAAAAAATTTGATATAGTATGAGTGTAGATTGATGTGGTTCTCTGAGCCAGTCCATGGTCCCTTCAATACAGCAGGAACTAGCATTTCATGTAGTTCGCCACGGAAACCCTCAACTGCCAACAAACAACAGTAACCAACAGCCTATCAAAGAAAAATGGAATGAAGTCTTAAAAGTAAATTTCTATATATCAACCTTCACTATCGTCAGGATCACAAAACGCCAATGCTGACTCCTCATCTGCATCTTCTTGATATGGCAAAAGAAAATCGCTTAATGCACCTAGTTTATGCAATTGTTCAATGGCTTTCAAACAAGCATCTTTTTTAGCAGCTTCTTGAGAAGATTGTGGTGTACCAACAATTTGGTGTACTGGAGAATTTGAGGGTAAGATTATGTGGCAGATGGTTCCCCCTAAATCATCAAAAAAGAAGAACTGTGGCTTTGGATCAAAATACCTAGAAAAACAAATAAATATTCTCAATACACATTAGAAAATAAATAAATATATATATATATATATATATACATATGCATATATGTATTCAAGCAAATAAATGGTCTGAATTAAAAGTTGGAACCAGATCATACTCATCATGTGGAAGTTTTGCGCAATAATGATGAAGTAATGAAATGCTATATGCAGAACTGACAGAAGCACCAGATGCCTCTACTGTATACACTTTTTCCTCAATACTAACAAATGTCTCGTTAGATGTTCTTGAAGATATTTCCACATTCATTCGATCCTCATCTCTTCTGAAGCTTTCTATCAAATCTAGATCCTTTTGATTGCCTCTGCAGTATTGAGAAATATTATTTAGTTAGAGAAGATAACAAGAAAGCAATCGATGAATAAACTTATGTTATGTATGTGTACTTTAGGAAATGACCTGTCTACCAAAAATGCATATTCAGACTGAGGCATGCGTGCACGACCTCTTGATTGTATAAAGCTAGCAACAGTTTCAGGCAGATCAAACCGTATAACAAGACAGCATGTCTGTATATCTAGTCCCTCTTCACCCACTTTAGTTGCTATCAATAAATTCAACTGCAAAATCAGCAGCAGCAGGAATTGATTACTAGCTTCAGTTCATAGGAAGCCAATATTCATGCATAGTACATTCTATAATTACATGGGCCAATCACTGCAAATAGATTAAAAATGTATGTACTGCATTGCATGGGTATCCAGTTTGTGAAATCTCCAACACCTTAAGACAAACGTTTCTGCATTTCATTGTTAGTGGTAACCTTTGTTCCCTTGAATCAGCTAATAGCCTATGACTTGAAGCTTCAAAATTTTAACTCCCAGCAGTTGAAAAAAGAGCACAAAATTAAACTGACCAAGCATGTCTGATATTTCTTGTTCTCATTTCAACAACAGGTAGGTAAATGTAATCTCTCTCTTTCTTTTTCTGTTTCTTAACAAGTTTTAACATTAATCTACACAGTACGCTTATGTTAAGAAACATTATTTCCTACTTACAGTTAAAAATTAGATTTGAGTTCCAATTCAAAGAAAACAATAAGATATTAATATTTTAACAGCACATGCCTACCAACTGGAGATATTACTGGAGTATTTTCAACATTCGGGTGATGATGGGTTCAACTCTAGTTCAGAAATTATGTAAGATAACAGCTGAAGGTTTAAAATCCCACAATTCCAGAATGGGAGCAAAATAAGCTTGCAAATTCTGCAGCAAGTAATTTAGGAATATTTCAGCATATACAAGGACCCAAAAGGGACAGCAGGACAGAGGTTGTGGTCTAAGATCGTGTAGGCTACTGGGGCTTAGGATCTAATACTGGTATGATAAAGGAGGAAAGCCAGCTATGTTCATGACCCAAGCCCCCCAGTTGCCAAAGCAACCCAAGCTTTAAATTTCATAAGGCATGTCGTTCAGGCGCAATGCCCTCATTGTTACAGCCAGCAATGGGCCAGGGTGTGTGCTTCATATACCCAAAAATATCTATCTAACATGATGATGTGCAACCAAGACTTGCAATTCTCTTTCTGCAGAACATCATCTAATTCCAGAACATTGCTCATAGAATCCCAGCCTAAAATCTTTTCAAGTGCCATAGGCAACTCAGCTGCTAAACTGAAGATGCCACTGTACAGAAATGACTGCCACCAAGATGTTACCAGTGTATAAAGCATTACCTTTCCAGTTCGGAACTTCTCAAGAATGCCGTTCATGGTCTTCCGAGACATACTCTTAAGTCCAGAGTGGACCCCAACAAGAAAATCACACTTCCAAGATGTTAAGAACTTGAGATTTTGCAATATGTGTGAAAGGGCTCTTGCAGTAACTATCCTATTTACAAAAACTATACACTTCATATTTGGTTGTAGCCTGAAAGAGAACAATGAAAAATTGTCAAATAACTACAGAGAGAGTATAATGATATGTGCCTATCTATAATATATATAAATGTACGAAGAGAGAGGAGGACAAGCAAAATTACAAAAAAGTCTTCACTCATTATTATATAAAAATTGGATAATTTAATCATTTATTAATAAAAATTAAATTTAATTAATTAAAATGTAATTCTAATTTAATTGAAAGTATATTTCCTATTCTAATTAGGTCAACTTTTATTTTCACTTGCAAAGCACATGGTTGTATACTAATATATATAAATGTACGAAGAGGGGGGAGGACAAACAAAATTACAAAAAAGTTTTCACTCATTATTATATAAAAATTGGATAATTTAGTCATTTACTAATAAAAATTAAATTAAATTAATTAAAATGTAATTCTAATTTAATTGAAAGTATATTTCCTATTCTAATTAGGTCAACTTTTATTTTATCTCTAATAAAAATATAACTAATTAACATTTTAATATTAATTTTATTAAAAATATATATTTTTTATTTTAATTGGATCTACTTATATTTTATCAATATAAATCAGATTAAATAACATAATTTTATAAGTCTTACTAAATTAAATTTAATAAGTAAATAATTAAAATCAAAGAGTGTTGTATTTTCATATAAATAAAAAAATATTCTTACTATTTTTAAAAAACTTATTAAATTAAAGTTCATTAAGTAAATAATTGAAATTTAATCAATTAAAATTTTTTATTTACTTTTTATCTATAATCATATTTTAAAAAGTAGAACATATAATTTGTTTGATAGTAGTATTTCTGTTATATAAGAAAAGAAGCATAATTATTATTTTTAGATATTCTATACAATTTAATAAAAAAGAGTTAAAATTAAGTTAATTATTTTTTATCATTTAATTATAAGCTGAAAAT
>CATIWM010145315.1:0-14286 GCA_949671775.1 Mallotus repandus
GGTGGTGGAGGTAGTAGAGGTTGTTGTAGTAGTGGTGGTGGTGGTGGTGGTGTTGCAGCTACTGTGTCAGGAGACTGTGGTGGTGGTGGTGATGGTTGTGGTGGTATTAGTAGTGGTGATGATGATGGTGGTGGAGATAGCGAAAGCTGTGGTGGTGGAGATAGCGAAAGTTGTGGTGGTGGAGATAGTGGAGGTTATGGCAGTGGTGGTGGTGTTGCGACTATTATGTCAAGAGGATGTGGTGTTGGTAGTTATGGTGACGGAGGTTGTGATGGTGGTGGAGGTAGTGGGGGGTGGTGGTGATGACGAAGTTTATAGTGGTAACGGTAGCAGCGGAGGTTGTGATGGTTGAAAAAAATATGTTAATGTCAAAATATTAATTGAAAAACTTGAAAAACATATTTTTATTAATTTTTTTTACAACCTTTTATAATTTGGATAATTAGAAAATAGTTTTTCACTTTTTTAAATTAAAAAATATTACAATAAAATAATAAATTTTATTTTCTAATTTGTTTGGAAATTTTTTTTGAAAAGCAGGTATTGTTTTCCAAAATTAAATAGGCCGTAAATCTCTTAATTAGCACAAATTATTTGAAAAGAAGTAAGAAATGCCTAATTTACAATCGATATAGATTACACACCTAACATGCTAACAATTTGAATTTCAAGGGAAAAAAAAAAGAATTATATTTTACTTTATTGAAAGAATTATATTTTATGTTGTTAATATATAGAGTCATTCTACAATACAAACATGTGTATATATACAAATGCAATTAAAACTATTAGATTATTACTAATCTAATTATAACCATAGATATATTTTATAGGTATTGGTATACAAAAATGGTCAATGATTATAATTAAATAAAAATAAATCCAACGGCTATACTTTCATTTGCATAGGTACTAATACTTGCATCATAGCAATAGCCTAATCTATAGAATTAAATTACACAAAATAATTAAAAAAAATTTTGGTGAAAAACTGATGGTTAAGGTGACTTAAAAATTATTAGAGTTAATTATCTCATCATTTTATACTAATTAGTTTTTTTAATAAATTCTTACATCATAAAATGTGGGAAATATGGGATAATAATATTTTTAGTCCTATAACTTATATCGTTTTTTCAATTAAGTCCTATGATAAATTTTCTTTATAATCAAGTTCTATAAGTTTTAAAAATTCTTACCGTTAGTCATATTAGTTAGTCAAACTTATTTTCCGTTAGTCAACCGTTAAAATTAAACATATTTTTTATGTTTTAGTCCTAAAACTTGAAAATTTATATATTTTAAACAAATAATTTTTATTTTTGTTTATAATTTATTATTTAATTTAATTTTCATAATAATTGTATTAACTCATTAAAAATAATAATTTAATTTAATTTATAAACAAATTATTTTTGTTTATAATTTATTATTTAATTTAATTTTCATAATAATTGTATTAACTCATTAAAAATAATATCAAAAAATTAAAATTAAAATTAAAAACATTGCTTTCTTAAATCATTAGTTGCATTAACAATAACAAATAAAATTAATCAAGTATTATTTTAATTATTTAAAATAAATAATTTTAATTAATATATCATATAAGAATAATTTTTTTTAGATAAATTCAATTAGTTTTGCCAACATTATAATTTATGTTAGATTTTAAATATCTATTGAATTCAATTATATTTGAATAAGATATTTTCAATATATATTATTTTAGTGAGTTATAAGTTATTACGCAAGTTAAATAATAAAATAAATCATAAATAAACAATATTTATTTAAAATATAAAATTGATATTTTTAAAAGTTTTAGGACTGAAATGTAAGAAAAATTAATTTTAAGGATTCACTAATAGAAAATTGAGTTGAATAACGGATTGAACTAATGAGAAGATTTTTTTAGGATTAACAACGTTAGTCCTAAAAGATAGTATATTTTTACAATTAAGTCCTATAAGAAAAAAATTTTACAATAAAGTCCTAAAACTAATTAAAATGCACAATGTTAGTCCTACTTTGTCAAACCATACGAAAATTGATGACGTGTCAGTCATCTTACACTTCCTCTCTAAAATTCCTTATGACCTGTCAGTCATCCCTTTCCTTACTCCTCTCTCGTCTCTGCTCCCAGTCCATCTCCCTCTCCTTCTGCTTTGTATCCTAGCTGCCATGCCTCTCCTTCCCTCTAAGACTTCTACAATAACTAGCACTACGCTCCCCTCCATATCTCTACTAATGTGCCGCAGATCCTTATCATGCGTATGCATTCTTTTATCACTAGAATCACTCCCAACCTTCTCATAATGTCGTCTTCTCTTTAAATGAACATCCTCATCTGCTACTTTGGGTGAACAAGATCTCTCCTTAGCAAACTCTCGTGACTATGATCCACTCCTATTAATAAACTCATCATGATAAGTTCACCATGTCTTTAACAATTACCACAGTCTTTATATTGAAATCTAGAAATCAATGTTGAATACAAAAATGCAAATCACTATATGAACCTTGGCACATGAAGAAAAAAGATCACTACTTCTACATGATAATATATTCCTTAGTTACACAAAGATGTTAGAAAAAAAAAAGATAATCTAAAACAAAAATTCAAAGCATTTGCGGATTATAACCCAACATTTATTTATTTCTTTCTTTCTTTCTTTTCAAGAAAAGCATCTTGATACTGTCCAAAACAATCAAGATTATCAAAATTCCCCATTTCCCAATTGAGAAAATTAGAAGTAATCACTTTTGTCAAGTAGCACAAACACAAAACTTACAAGCTTGACTCATTCCAACTCAAATTCCACAACCTAAGCTTAATATACATATATCCAATCAAATAAACGATCCCCAGAAAATAAAATATAGTAATAAATCCTTAGATAAAGGTTAAATTTTTCTGATTTAAAATCAAGAATGCAAAATTTATCAATCTCAATGTAAATGATCCCGAGATAAGAATAAGAATATAGTGGCAAAATAAAAAAATTCCATAACTAGTCACATGTCTTCTTCAAAACCCAGAAATAAAAAAGCATATGTCCTTACCTGAGGTGAAGATCTATAGCCATTAAATAAGGACCCATTTGATGGGTATTCTTTGAAACATCTCTAAAGCCATTAACGCTTTGAAACATCTCTCCTCATCTGCTACTCAGGCGAGAACGGTGATGATGATGGTGGTGGCGATATTAGTGACACATGGAGGACTTATCTTTCTCAGGTTCATCGTCAGAAGGTGATCGACGGTGCTTGCGACGGGAGACATCGATGTCACTTGCCATTACAAAAAGCTTCAATTAGTTTTAGTACTTGGTTGGGAGCAGAGAGGGGGGGATGGATAGGGAGCAGAGACGAGAGAGGAGTAGGGAAAGGGATGACTGACAAGTTATAAGGAGTTTTGGAGAGGAAGTGTAAGATGACTGACATGTCATCAATTTCCGTATGGTTTGACAAAGTAGGACTAATGTTGTGCATTTTAATTAGTTTTAGGACTTGATTGTAAAAAAAATTTCTTATAGGACTTAACTGTAAAAACGTACCGTCTTTTTGGACTAACATTGTTAATTTAGTTTTTTAAAATTTATAAAACTTAATTAACTTAATTATAAAAAAGAGTCATTCTACAATACAAACATGTGTATCTATACAAATACAATTAGAACTATTAGATTACTACTAATTTAACTATAACCATTGATTATTTTATAGATATTGGTACACCAAAATAATTAATGGTTATAATTAAATAAAAATAAATCTAATGATTCTAATTTTATTTACATAAATATAAATATTTGCATTATAACAAGAGCCTATAAAGAAATTTACTTATAACATATAATTGAGAAAGCAATATAAGTTACATAACTAAAAATGTTGTTATCGGGCAAATATAAAACACAAATATTTCCAAAAGAGACGGAGCTTTTTTTTTAAAAAAAAACAAAACATAAGGCCAGCAGAAAAAGAAAGACATCACACAAGAATCACAAAATAGACAAATAAACAGATCAAGAATCATAGGAATTTACAAAATTCCAATTTTGTTCATTTTGTTTCCTTATACATTATTAAATTGAATTATTTAAAACTCTGTATTTTGACGTAGTGCTATCACCAAACTTCTCCATCTGGTTCTTTACCCCTTTCTGTTTGATAGTGTTTCATTCTCATCTTCTGTTGCATTGTGGTGTTTGTTTGTTTGATTGATTTTTTTCCCGCTTTCGGGTCTGGTCCAATTGACTAAATAAAAATTGGATTTGGTCAGAATTGAAAGTTAAAAGAAAAGTATGGCAGCTTCTGGTGCTGGAGGAGGAGGAGGCGGTGGTGGTGGTGGGGTTGATAAAGAGATATCGAAGGCACATATTGCTATGGCTATGGTGCAGTTATTCAATGGGGGATATCATGTTATTACAAAAGTGGCTCTTAATGTTGGTGTTAATCAGCTTGTTTTTTGTGTCTGTCGTGATCTGCTTGCCCTCTCCATTCTTGCTCCATTAGCTTACATCCGCGAAAAGTAATTCAATTCCTTCTCTTTTGGTTTCTCTTTCTGGGGTTTTTGTTCTTGTTTTTCTAAGATTTGATGCCTTTTATCCTTGTTTCACCTTTATATTTATGTTGGTTTTCTTGAAATTTTGGATTTGGAATTTGGGATTTTCTTCTTTATCAATTTGTTGGCTTTTAATGTAATGGGAATCGATGGTTGAATTTCATAACAAAAACTGTTTATCATTTTGTTGTGTTGTTTCGTTTGGTGCAAATGGGTGTTCAACTTGTATTACGCAGGTTCATATGTTCACTTTACTTTGTAGTGATTAATCTTGATTGATCTCTACATAGAAGACACGTTTCCAAGCCATGAAGTTTTACCTAAGTTAATGTATAATGTATGTATTGTTCTTAATACTACTGGTTTTCACTTTTATAGTTCAATTTCTATGATAGTAATATAATTTGCCTTGGACAGAAAGAACTGCATAATTTATTACTGAACTTCTTTGTTACTTTGTTTCTTTAGGTGTTAAATGGGAAGGAATGCTTCTTTAGTTTCTTAGTACAATGTTCATGGGTTGCTTATTTTCATATGATGAATTAAGTGATGCTTAATGTTGAGGCAGTATTTTGTTTACTTTTTGCAGAAGGATTCGACCACCCATGACCAAACGCCTGCTCATGTCATTCTTCTTCCTTGGGTTAACAGGGTGTGTACATTTAAATCCTTTTCTTATTGATCTATTTTTACTTCTGATAAAGATGAACCTGATACAAAATGCTTGTAGACAATTTATTTGCTTTTGTTGCGTGATAGGATATTTGGCAACCAGCTACTATTTCTTATTGGCCTTAGCTATACAAATCCAACTTATGCTGCCGCTATACAGCCTTCAATCCCAGTCTTTACATTTATATTGGCTGTGATGATGGGGTAAGTTCAATAAGTTCTCCTTTTCCAGCTGTTCATTTGTTTATGATTTTGTTGATGTTGTTCCACTAAGTCTAAATATATGCATGCGTGTTTTGTATGAATGATTAATGTTCAGTTTCTTATATGAAATTGTTCTAGCAGTACAGAAAGAGTGAATTTGCTTAAAACTGAAGGTCAGGCGAAGGTTGGAGGCACCCTTGTCTGCGTTTCTGGTGCAATATTGATGGTTCTGTTCCGTGGTCCGGCTTTATTTGGATATAGTGAAGAGGAATTTGCTACAAGTGAAATTAGTGCCAAGGGTCAACCTGAACCTGCTGGGTGGTTCTTGGCTAGCTTGCTGAACATAGGACTTGAAGGTTGGCACCTTGGAGTTTTATGCTTGATAGGGAATTGTATATGCATGGCTGCTTTTCTTGCCATTCAGGTAAATGCTTTTATATGGTCATCGTAATGGAGCGACTTTGAAATGAGATAAGATTTTCTTTTATCAGTAGTGTTATGCTTTGTGTTCTAGATGCTTTATGATTTTATGCTCAATATTTTTTCCACTATGCTGTCGAGAACTTTGTTGAGTTTGACCTACTTAAGAGCTGAGAGCCTTGTGCATATGTGGGGTTGGTGCTGAATCATTCATTTATTAATTAGGAATCCTCATTCATTTATTAATTAGGAATCCTTCCTCTCTTTTTATCTGTTTGTTAGAAATTACTATTTTCTGAGTGTAGAAAGGTTTGTTGATTATTTAGCTTAACTCAGTTCCGTATGCTAGAACTCCCAAAGTGTAGGCCATTGAACTTGAAAATCCTCTCATCTCCACGTGAAGTAAACTGAAGAATGATTTCCCAGGATGCCATAATATAGAAGTATCCATTTTCTGGCTGTGATGGTGAAGGCGCACAAACAATTGGCTATATCCATTTTCTGGCTGTGATGGTGAAGGCGCACAAACAATTGGCTATTTGAAAACGTCAATATGTACTTTCACTGTCAGGATATGTTTTTGGCAAAGAATACAATTTAATATGAAAACTGTTTGCAGATGCTTGTGCTAATATAAAAAAACTGGTATAAAGTGAATGTGAGGAAATTTAAGCTGAAAGCTACTAAGATGCATTTTAAGCAGATGATGATGATTCTCTTTCATTCTGTGCATTGCTGAAAGAACTATAAGCAATTTGTGCATATGAGCAAGAGAAGGTTTTGACCTTGTAGTCCGTCTTGAAGAATGTGCTTATTTTATTTGGTTAGCTTAAATAACTTAAACGAATCTACGCTGCATCAAAGCTAATGGTACTGTTTTAGCTATGCGTTTCATAGCTCCATGATAACATTGAAACCATGGAAGGCCATCAATCCTACAGTTGCTTATGCTTAAGTTATAGGAAAGCAGCTCAAGGAGAGTTGAGACCACTGTGGCATGAGACTTGTGCAGCTGTGTCCAATGTGGCATGTTAATTTGCATTTCATTACAAGATTATCAGGTGACTGCGTAATGTATTTCTAAAAATTAACCATGAATAATTGGCCAGTTGCTGCAACTCTTGAAGAAAATTTCTGTCCTTCAATAGTGTTTTCTTTTGGTTTCTTACTTTGGTGGTTTTTATAGAACATATAAACCATCTCAGGTGCTATCAAACTTCTCTCCTTCTGAGTAGTATATACAAGAGAACTAGTTTGTGCTTACCATGTGACCATTTATAGAAGAGAACTAGTGTAGCAAGGTCGTCCTTGTGTAATTCTTAGAAAATTTTCACTTCTTTTGTGTGTATATGTGCATATGGCTGTTTGTACTATCGAACATTGTGATATTGAATTGCTTAAAAAAAAAAAGGGACTGCTGCAATTTGTTTTTTAATGAAAATTTTGTGTTTTGTGTGTATTTACGAGTTTGTGCGCATGTCGCACACAGCTTTTGAATATTCTCAGCACGTTTGATAAAGCCTGGTAGATATTGCTGCTAATCATTCTTAAGTGCTTCATTGCCAAGCTTCAATATATTTATTAGTTTTAAGTTACTTGGAAAATTTGCAGGCTCCAGTTTTAACAAAATATCCTGCCAGCCTTTCCGTCACTGCTTGTTCATATGCTTTTGGAGCTCTGCTGATGGTAGTAACAGCATTTTTTATGACCAATGGTACAGAATGGAGTCTGACACAATCTGAACTTTGGGCAGTTATTTATGCTGTAAGTTTCTTTTTACGCTATATGTACCTTTAATTCCATGTGTGCATGTACAATCTATTTTTTTCAGCTCCTGCCCCTGCTCCCCCTGCTTCTCTTCTGAGCAGAGATTCTACATTTGCTTTCATGATGCCCCCACTCTGGGTGCATCCTTCTGCTGCAGGTTGTCAGATAATCCTAGCCCTCTACATGATGCTTTCAATGGTGCAGAGAATGAGCATCAGTTTATTTGCACAGGAAAGATAAGAACAGAGGTCTACCTGCAAATGGAGGGCAAAGATACTAACAAATAAACAGATTATAGTAGAAATTCCTCTGGAGTATTTGCAATTTTAGCAATTGCAAGGTTAATGGTGTTTACAAGTGATTTAGTGTCTAGCATGTCAGAAATCTTGCATGCTTTTCTTTTCAGTCTTCTATTCTAATAATATCAAGGTTTGAAGGTTCATATTGACATAAATTGACATGGAAACCAACAAATTCCTTGAGGGCCTAAACTAACAAGGTTAAAAATTTTCATCTCAAATTTGAACATTAGCAGCTATCCTTGAAGTATAATTGCTTTTTCGAGCATTCTTATGGACAGGGTCTTTTCTTTCTTATACTTTTTGATGAAATTCCCTCTTTTACCTTATAGCATACAATCCTAGAATCATAGGAGTAAAAATTGCTCTAATGTTCCTTTCGCTGTTTGATTTACACAAGTGAGCCATTCTCAGTTCATTATATCTGACTATAAAATTTTAAGTGCTTTTTATTTGTCATCACTCTTTTTGTCAGGGTATTGTTGCTTCTGCGCTTAATTATGGACTAATCACATGGTCCAATAAGATCTTAGGGCCTGCATTGGTTGCACTTTACAATCCACTTCAACCTGCAGCATCTGCCTTCCTGTCAAGAATTTTTCTTGGAAGCCCCATTTATTTGGGAAGGTAAACTCCAGTTGCACTCTAATCTGTATGTTGACTCATATGTGTTGTATACATATTTTTGTTTATAGTTGTTCCATTTGTATTTCCTCATACAATAGTGCTTTCTTAGAAATTTTTAATAATTCATGTTTTATTCAATCGTATCACCTAGCTGGTATGATAAGGACTTACTTTGTCTTTTTCACATCTGGTAACAGCATATTGGGTGGTTGCTTAATCATTGCTGGTCTTTATTTGGTGACATGGGCATCCCATAGAGAAAGACAAGCATTTGCAGGGATTATTTCTTATGTTACTGCCCGGGTCGCTGAACCACTCATTCACAGAGATGCATCAGCTAACAAGGGTGCGTACCAAAAAGGACACATGCATGCAGTATCCTCCCCCTTGCAAAAACCCACAGATTAAGCAGGCAACTGTGAAATGTTTTGTAAAGTAATGTTCTTTAGAAAGTCACCTATTTTGTGATAAACGATATCATGTATTAAGTACACACTATTCATATACATTTATCTTCTTGAGAAACCACAATAGGAAATAATATCCGTATTTCTAAGTTGTGGACACTTGTTTAGGAAAATGCTTACCTACTCCTAGTGTATATAAACGACTATATGATGTGGGTCCCACTTATGTTGTGGAGTGCACATACATGATTGTGGTTGTATATACAACTGGTGTGAGCAAGATATTTTTCAATATTATTAGTATTACAATCATTGAAAGACTGACCTGCATTTCCTTTAAACTAACATTTCAATCTTGAGAACTGAAGGTTGCAAATGAAAGGAATTCAATTTTATGTCTTTATATCTTTTTTGTGCAGTTATGTAGATGAGAGTCGTCGTGGCCACATGAACACAGCAGAAATTTGTCCAATTGTCTCCCTATGCCTGCACAAATACAAACGAACATATACGTTCCTGAGAATTCTGATGCTGGGTGCGGCTCGGACTCTTGCAGATATTTGAAAGGCTTGAATCAGTACAGCTGTGAGGTAAAACCAGTGAATGCTACAAGTTACTGATAGACTTGAATTAGGACAGTAAGAAAGCAAAATCAGGGAATGCTAACTCCTGTTGTTTCTCTAATCTATTTAAGCACTATCTGGTTCTGTCTTTCTGATTTCTGCAGTAGTTTCTTTTTTTTTTTTTTTTCAATTTATTCTTTGGCGTGTTGTAAGAATGACCTTATAAAGTTCTTGCTTAGAGTTTCTGGGTAGGAATGTGAAATGGAGAGCTTTTCTCTTATTGCTTGTATTAACTTATTTATAATCAAGAAGCTGTCAATTTTTTTGTTATGTTGCTTGCTATATATGCCAAGATTTCCTATCTAATTTTGAACATGACAATGGAGCAACAAAAAAGTTAATGTTGCCTTTGCTTTGAAAGTGGACTAGCAGCTTATTCATTGTTTTAGGCCTCTTCATTGAAGTTTCGTTAGGCATGGTTGGTACCACTATTATGTTTGGTAAAGATAGGAAAATATGTTTGGTACTCAATGTTTGCTAGCAAATGAGATGAAAAAGAAAGGGGAGAGAATTAAATTACAAAGAGAACTTTTTTTTTTTTTTCATCTTGTCTAGAGGAACAAATGCAAAGAAAATGTAATATAGACCTCCTAAAACTGAGAGAAGAATATGTGGAGTTTTATTGTATGATGGATATTCCAATGGTAATTTTCATGCGGGTATTATTGGTGCAACTCAATTCTTATGTTAAATGAAGTAATGATAAAACAAAGTATTTGTTTTAAAAAGGTTTTGAGTGTTTTGGTCCAGTAACTGAATGATCCAAGAGCTCGCTGAGGATTTGTGTGTGTTATGAATTAGTAATTTAATAATGAAGTGTTGCTAACTTAAAACTTTTTAGACCCGGAAATATTATATATATTTAAAAAAAAAATTATTTCTTGTAATAAAAAAAAGGAAATATAATTCTATAAATTGTTGGAAAGGAGCCAATATACGCGTGATGTTACGTTATTTTAATTTCAAAATTTGGGGGAAAAAGTTGTATATATTTTTTTATTATTTTTACAATTATTTGTATACTATTTTTTGTTTTTATTTAGTAATTTTTTCTTATATTTAATGATATATATATATATTTGTGTGTGTCAATTTTTTTGTAATATAATTATTATATTAATTATATAAATTATTTTTAAAATGGTAGCAATTTAATATTTTCTATTTATCAAAAATTAAATATGATCTGGTTTTGTACTTTGAAATTATCTACTAATTTTTTTATTTGTTGCAATTTTAACCTACTTTTAAAATCTTGGCAAAATGGCCAAATTTAACAAATTAGTAATAATTATAGCCTAAAATTGATTTTGGTTAAAATTGAGTGTGGAGGTACTAATATTGATGTGTGGTTGTCACGACCCAAATCCGAAAGTCATGACCGGCGCTAGGGAACTGAAATTCACACGAATCCGGAACCTGTAACAAACCGTGAATACAATTTACACATCAAATATACATATAAAAATACATCAGAATTAAAACTTTAATAATATAAAGAAAACTTCATATCATATTATAATAAAATATTCTCAAATAATTATTCAAATACAAAAACTCAGTCTACAACAACATTAAATACTACAACAAGATGTATTACTACTGCAACGTCTAATAAAATATAAAAAAAGTGACGGTTCAAAATTTACATAAATCGGCCGGTGAAGAAAGAGTCCGACGAAAAATACTACTAGTAGAAGTCTGACGAGAAGAATCATGAAAAATAATTGAGGGGGTCAAACCTCACTGAGTGAATCATTATTATATATATGCATGTAACCTAATGCACGTATACACAAACATCAATAATAATATTTGTATATTTATATTTATATAAATATACATATAATTCATACAGATGCTTGAAAATATTTTTTGTAATTTATTTTGCTGGAGGATCAGAGCAGAACCTTAATATTTCTACAACCTCAATCGTTGAACCTCATTAGCCAACAGGCTCACTTAAATACCAAAATATTTCTCTTTTCCAAATTGACAGTGGACTAGCCCCGAGACACTGAGTCAACCGAGCTCCCACAATCTTACTGCCAGCATGACTGGCCCCGAGACATTAAGTTAACCGAACTCCCGCAGTAACACTACTTTCAACCACAAATTTCAATAATTCAATAATTATAAATTTCATAATATTGATAGAATATCAAACCTAGTATTTTAACGTATTGGTGTACACACAGTCCTAGTGTACCCACTAGGTAGCACGTTCTACGACTATCCTCCAAAATATTATTCAAAATAAATAGATAAATAATTCATCATAAATATATGCATCCATATTACGAAATTAGAATTTACATTTAAATATTCTTATGAAAACATATATATGCATGTATGATCATATTTATAAAATATAAATGTATGCATATATAAAATCATAATAAATAACAATAAATTCATATTTATTCAAAATATGGATGCCAAATCATGAATTCTATATGTCATGCATACATATAATAATAACTCATAGGTGTGCGTTCCTCTACTCTAGTTCGGCTGGCCCGGTTTGAAAGGTCTAGCTTGTGATGCAGCTAAAAGAAAATAACAATAAATAAATAATTAGAAATAAATTTCTAATTTTATACTTTAGATATTTCTAAATAGCGACTCTACTAAAACTCAAAACTTAAGACCTACCCGATGTCACGTTTTACAAGAAATCCATCAAAAATTTGGCAGAGTATCCTTTGCAAAATGGACATCTTTCTACTAAAATTAGAGTCGTTCCTGCACACAAATACACTTCTAAAATATTCACAATTCATTTTCTTGGGTTGGATCCTCGAACTACAATTATTGCCCAACCCAGAACCAACATAATTCACAATCAATAAAATAATATAAATTCCAATAATTCACCAAAAATCATAAAAATTCATTTAAATACCACAATTCAATTGATTTACATAATAAAAACATAAAAGACATTTATTTCCAAAATAAATAACAAAATCCTAATTTATAATTAAATTCCATTATTAAAATATAATTTTCAAATTTTGCAATTAAATAGCATTAATTGCAAATAATTATTTAAATTGCTAAAATATATAATAAAAATAACCAAAAACTCATTTAAACTTAAAAACAATAGATAAAATTATTATTCATATATTTTTCCGAAATTTACAAATAATTAGCTAAAAATAGAAAATAATTCATAAAAATCATTTTAATACTATTTATTTCTCAAAAACTATCCAAAACATAATAATTAACAATAATTTCAACTAAAATATAAAAATTACCCATTTAAACTAATTTTTCCAAAAATTCATTTTTCACATAAACTTTCAAAATTTCGGAATAAAAATTCTACACATAATTTCAATAAATTATTCACGAAGTTTAATCTATATACAACAAAAAATTTGTTAAAAATATAAAAATTTTCCGACCCCGGAACTGTCCGGAACAGTACTATAAACAGTAATCCGAACCAGGAAAAATTCAAGATTTTCAGAAAAATAAATAAAAATCATATTTAGATAGGTCACAATTTCTAAAACAATTAATCTCAAAGAAATTATATCAAATAAAATCAAATTCAAGTTCAAATTAACCAAAAACTCAAAATACTAAAAATCAAATTATACAAAAACGGAGTAGTTGTAGTAGTCGAAACTCGAAACGGTTTGAAGATTTGAGAAGTTCGGAGGATGAGCTTCCAATTGAGACCAACGTCGCCGGCTGAGGTGGCTGGAATCGTCTCCGGCGAGAGAAAGAATTTCCGGCCAAAAGAAGAAACCGTGAGGAAGGAGAGAGAGACTTTGTCGGAGCTGAGGAGGACGTCAACTGGTGCTGTTGGCGGTCCGGCGTGGTGGCTGAGAAAACGTGGGTGGCAGTGGTTGACAGTGATCGTGGTGGCAGCGTCGATGTTTAACAGGAAAGAAGAAAAGAAATAAAAGAATAAGGAAAGGAAGAAGAAGAAGTAGAGGGGTGAGGGGGCTATTGTGCACTTACATTTTTGCTATATATATTTTTTGAGAAATAATAATTATAATAATAATAACTTTAAATAATAGTAATAAAAATTAAATAATAATTTTAAAATAATAATATATCAAATTTTTATTATTTCCTCCAAAATACACATATAAATATTTACACACCTAAAAAATTTTAAAGTATATTAAAATACACTAAATCAATAATTTTAAAATAATATCCGACACACTAACTTCAAATTTAATTCACTAATAATCAAATATCATAAATTAATAAAATATTTATTAATATTGCAAATCTCAAAATCAAATTTTATAATATGTAAAAATTCGGGTTACAACAATGGTCTACTTTCACATCAATTAAAAAATTAAATATTTTTTATTTATAGCAATTTTATTCCAAAATTTTAATTTTGGCATAAATTACTTTTTTTCTTAATATATTACATTTTATTATTAAATATATAACATTTAGTAATTAATGATAATAGTTAAATTATAAATTATTTTTATATTTATAAAAATTTAGAATTTACATCATACATTTAACGCTAAAATACATTAATTTAGTTAAAATATTTTTAATATAAATTATTTTAAAATAAAATAATATTTACATAATTAATAACTAATTTTTAATCTAATTAATAAAATATTTACATAAATTTATATTAAATTATTTATTATTATAATATTTAAAGTATTTATTAATTAAATATAAAATTTTAA
>CATIWM010145340.1:0-18889 GCA_949671775.1 Mallotus repandus
AGAGTAGAATTTTATTTTGTTGGATTCGACACCCACCATTTTTTTTACCAAGATTGTAAATTAGAGATATTGGCTTTGGTGATAGATATTATAAGGTGAAGTCATCCCCCATTCCCTTTGAACTCCAAATTGTTAAAAAAAATTGTAAATTAGAGTTTAGATATGACCACATAAGTGGAAATTGATAATGTTTTTTAATGTTCATTTCAAGGGTTCTAGTCGTAGCCAGCTATATTATTTTGTGTTTGTATTGTTAATTGCTTGTCTATTTATTGTCTCAAATCAGTCACCAAGAAATAAAGTTATGTTAATTTTTTGATAAAAATTGAGAGCAAATATCAGTAGGTGCACCCAATTATCCCAACTAGGTTGGCATAATCTTAGCACCCTCGTCATCTATTTGGACTCAAAATGAAATTAATAAAATAAAAAGAATAATCCAATTACAAAAAAGAGTGAATCATCACGAGAAGCGAAACCTTTCTATAGCACTAAAATCTTCATCAAGAAGATTAATAAAAAAATCTGGACATGAGTGCCACCACTAAAAATCTAAATGATGAGCTCCAAACTTTGCTAAACTATCTGCTACCCCATTGCCTTCATGATAACTATGAGAAACTACCAAATTCATATGTTTGAGATCATCCAAGCAAGAATCCCATTGAAATCGAACCACCCAAAGAACTGCAACCGATTTAGATTTAAACAAATGCACAACCCACGTGGAATCACACTCTAGCCATAAGTTATAGCAGCCCAATTCCTTTGCCTTTATAATAGCAAACAGAGCATCTTTTAATTCGGCAATATAGGCAAAAATAATACCTGTATTAAAAGCAAAAGCACCTGTAACATAACCTCTTACATTATGGAAAACCCCACCAGCACCAGATATTCCTGAAGATCCAACAGCAGAACCATCGGTATTAATTTTAATCCACCCAGAAATAGGAGGATGCCAAGTAACACTAATAATCTAAGGAGCTTTTGAAGGAATTGCTGCTATATGCAACAAAGAAAGAATATGCCTTTCCACCAAGGAATTTTGCACCGAACCATGCCCAAATAAAGCACACTCTTTAATCATCTTCGAAAGGTTACGAAGAGCTAGAAAAATATCTGGTTGTACCCCTTAAAATATAATTGAATTCCAGCAATGCCATATCAGAAATTTGTGTTTTTGTTTAGTTTTTGGATAATAAAAACAGAGTGGTTAGTCCTCTTTCTTGCCACTATTATTCATTGCATGCTATAGTCTAATAGCAAAATTCTTTCCTTAATCAGTTGGCAAAAATTGTTTTCTTTACCTTTATTGTGAGGATAGAATTGTCCTTTGCTTGATGTGTGAGTTTTATAAAGCCGTCCATTGATGAATGCTTTAATTAAGGAGAAGTTTTTAAAGCATTCCTCTGCAATCTAAACCTTGTTTCCTTTACCTTTATTCTGTTTGTTTTCCGATGTTCTTTGACGATTAATTTAGCAATCCACTCTTAATAATCACATGGTAGAGTTGGCTTTTGTGAATAGTTTGTTAAAATATTGAACTGGTTCTACTATCAAATACAATGTCAACGCGCTTACTTTGTTTTTCTACTATCAAAGAGTAGTATATACTATGCGGTTTCCGTTTAGCACCGCATTTGGGACGCTTCAGCAATCGCACCACCACAGCTTTATTCATTTACTATCAGCTCATGCAAGGAGGAAATAACATAATTGTATGACCATGATTTTCGAACAAAAATATCTATATTGATGAAATAAAAATACTCTGGGAACAATTTTTTTCAGACACCAGGAATAGGAGTGTCACTGATTGTCCATATCAGAAAATTCCACCCACTACACAAATAGTTCATTCTGTTCAAATATTTCAAGCAGCAAACGTAAAATGCCAAATAAAACCATTAATGAAATGAAAACAAGGAGCCAACTATGATCACAAATATTCAGAAACAACAAAAATTATTATAAGCAATTTATAAAATACATAGCAGAATATTACTCGGCATCACCTGGATGCGAACAGTGATTCTGTCGGACGCTGTCTCTAAGCCATTTAACAGCCAATGGGAGAGAAGGAAAGATTGCACTATTATCGCAATTCTTGACTCTAGTTCCTGTTTCATCTTTAACTTCTTCCCGAGTGGCATCTGTATTATCGGCTTCTCCTCCTAAACAAGTCATAGGAAACATGTTGTTTACGACCCAAACAAGGCAGAGTCTTTAAATGCGTTCTTGTTGCTAACTTTCTTTGTCCATAATTCCAACTATAACAAACACAATCATATGGCAATGCAATTCATGGAAAAAGAATTTTTGTATGAGAACTGTAAAACTGCTATCACAATTAAATAAGCATGTTCACTAAAGTAAAATAGCACATGTTTATAGTATCGAAAATGATTTGCGCAGCGGCCCGCTTCCAATTAAGAAAAGAGAGGGGATCTGAAATGACAAAAACAGATATCAAAATGAAATTGACCCCATGAATTCCGAGGGCAATTTCGTCCAAAATTAAAAAAAAATAAATAATGGGGGCGCTCTAAACGTATCACTACTCTTATAGTGTTATGCCATGCAACTAAAGTTAAATCTACCCTGTATTTAGCTAGGAAAAATTCTTACATACACCAAAGTATGCCCCAATTATACACCAAACCAAACACCTAGAGTATAGTCTCACTTATACACCAAATCAATAAATAAAAGATATTTAAAAAAGTGGGCTCTATTTTATTCATCTAATATTGCCCTTCATGTTAATTATGTCCCTATTTTTTTATAATTATTTTATTAAAAAAATAAAATAAACAAAAAAATTATTTACAGACTATATGTATTTAAATAATTGCACGACGGATTCACTGCAATGCACCTTAGGTTTTAGATTTAAAAAACATTAAAGAAATTAAAATTTCAAAAAAATAAATATTAATTAACATTGGAAGGCAATATTAGAGGAATAAAATAGGGCTCACTTTCTTAAATGTCCCTTATTTATTGTATAAGTGGGGCCATGCTTCAGGCGTTGGTAAGAATTTCCGGCTAGCTGATACCTTCGTCACCTTGGACAAGGCTTTCCCATAATCTTTGCAGAGTAAACTGCCACACAAATCAACTTGGGGATCAGCTGGGGTACTGCATGAGATCCAACCTTGTAATACACTGATGTATTTGGAACAAAGAGCGCCTTCATGAAGTAGACACCTAAAAGTACCAATTCAATGGTTCTGAGTGCAAGTTTATAGAAAGATCCCATTACCCTAAAATTAAACATTTACAATTAATATTGTAGCCTGAAGATTTAAAACAGTAGCATTCGTCAGCTATCTGTCAGAGTAATTCATTAAGCAAATTGGAAAGGCCATTTGCTAAAACATATCAAGGAATTACTTATAAAGGTTAAAGATACTTCTTGCTTTAGTACTTACCCTAGCTAGCACATGTTTTGGGCTATTTATCCGTAAATGGTAAAAAATTTCATAAATTTTCAATTTGTGGTACTTTTTAAAAAAATTTATTTTTATGGTACTTTTTTCTGTTTTTATTTAAAAAAATTCATTTCGCCGTTTGAAACTGCGAAATTACAAAGGGACAATAATTCACACAATCATTTCACCAGTCTTATTGGCGAAATATAAAAAAAAAAAAAATTTAACCACCATTTCACCAGTAAGACTGGCGAAATGGGGTTTAATTAAAAAAAAAAGGGCATTTTCCCAATTTTACTCGCAAAATGCCTCATGCACACACATCACACAGTTGTAAACTTTTTAAAGAAATACTGTATATCTAATTCTATTCCTGCACTCTAAAATTTTATTTATTTTAGTTATTTTGACCGGTAAGATGAGGGGAACGTGCTCGTATATTCAATTTTATTTTATTTGGTCAGAAGGTTAAATTTTTACGTGATTAAAGTTAAGAATAATAAAAATAAATAGGTTTGCATGTACAATTTTTTAAAAATTACTGTATATCGAATTTTGTTCCTGCACTCTAAAATTTTATTTATTTTAGTCATTTTGACCGGTAGAATGAGAGGAACGCACTCGTATATTCGGTTGTATTTTATTTGGCCGAATGGTTAAATTTTTACGTGATTAAAGTTAATAATAATAAAAATAAAATGGATTTGCATGCAAAATTTTTTAAAAATTACTGTATATCAAATTTTGTTCCTACACTCTAAAATTTTATTTATTTTAGTCATTTTGACCTCTAGGATGAGGATAACGTGCTCGTATATTCAGTTTTATTTTATTTGGTCGGATGGTTAAATTTTTACGTGATTAAAATTAATAATAATAAAAATAAATGGTTTGCATGTAAAATTTTTAAAAAATTACTATATATAGAATTTTGTTCCAGCACTCTAAAATTTTATTTATTTTAGTCATTTTGACCGACAGGATGAGGGGAACGTACTCGTATATTCAGTTTTATTTTATTTGGTCGGATGGTTAAATTTTTACATGATTAAAGTTAATAATAATAAAAATAAATGGGTTTGCA
The DNA here is from genome assembly GCA_949671775.1 of Mallotus repandus. Classification (NCBI taxonomy): domain Eukaryota; kingdom Viridiplantae; phylum Streptophyta; class Magnoliopsida; order Malpighiales; family Euphorbiaceae; genus Mallotus; species Mallotus repandus. Next base: position 4,522 of record CATIWM010145340.1, read on the forward strand.
TGTAAAATTTTTAAAAAATTACTGTATATGGAACTTTGTTCCTGCACTCTAAAATTTTATTTATTTTAGTCATTTTGACCAGTAGGATGAGGGGAACGTGCTCATTTATTCAGTTTTATTTTATTTGGTCAAATGGTTAAATTTTTACGTGATTAAAGTTAATAATAATAAAAATAAATGGGTTTGCATGCAAAATTTTTTAAAGCATTTTTAAAAAATTACTGTTTATCGAATTTTGTTCCTGTACTCCAAAATTTTATTTCTTTTAGTCATTTTGACCGGTAGGATGAGGGGAACGTACTCGTATATTCAGTTTTATTTTATTTGGTCGGATGGTTAAATTTTTGCATGATTAAAGTTAATAATAATAAAAATAAATCGCTTTGCATGTAAAACTTTTTAAAGCATTTTGAAAAAATTACAGTTTATCGAAGTTTGTTCCTGTACTTCAAAATTTTATTTCTTTTAGTTATTTTGACTGGTAGAATGAGGGGAACGTGCTCGTATATTCAGTTTTATTTTATTTGATCAGATGGTTAAATTTTTAATGTAAGTAAAGTTAATTTTTTTTAATTAACTTGTACATTTCGCCAGTTGGATTGGCGAAATGTACAAGAGCAAAAAAAAATTTTGCAAACTCATTTCGCCAGTAGCACTGGCGAAATGCCTATAAAGAAATTATCTCTCCTCCACCTCACCTAAAAGTACCATATATTAAAAATATATTTGAAAAACTACCATAAAACTTGAAATTATTTCAAAAAGTACCATAATATCTTACCAAAATAGGTAAATTGCCCACAACACGTTAGTCTAGTGGGGACTTGGAATCGTAGAGAAGTTATTTGATTGGTCTTTAGTGGTGGTCCTATATTGCCCTTGTTTTCCAAATAAAAGACAATTTCACTCGTTAAATCTCATGTTTTTCCATATAAAAGACAATTATTATAGGCGCAATTCTCTTCTATATAAATGTTGTTTTCCACTTACATCTCTACTATCAAACTAATTCTCCACTTTCCTTTTCTTTAATCAAATAACTAATGGAGTCTTTCCTTTTTCTCACTCAATTCCTCTGCCTCCTTTCCTTTTGCTTGCACTTTCAAGCTTCTTCTTCTCCATCTTTGCCTTTGAACTCTTCCTTTTCATCATCTTTAGACATACTCTGTCCTTATGATCACAGCCATGCCTTGCTCCTATTCAAAAGATCCTTTTCCATTAACACTTCTTGTTCTACATTTGGATATGCTCCTCCTTATCCCAAGACAGAGTCATGGAAAGAAGGTATGAATTGTTGTTCCTGGAATGGAGTCACTTGTGACTTGGAAATAGGTAATGTGATCGGCCTTGACCTTTCTAGCGGTATGCTTTATGGTACCTTCCATTACCATAATAACTCTCTTTTCTTACTTTCTCACCTGCAAAAGCTCGACCTCTCCAATAATGATTTCATTGGCTCCAATATTTCATCTCAGTTTGGTCAGTTGTTGCATTTGACACATCTCAATCTAAACTCGACCAGTTTTGAAGGCCATGTTCCATCAGAAATCTCTCATCTTTTCAACTTGGTTTCACTTGATCTCTCTTGGAATCATGGTTTGAAACTAGAATCAAGTTCTTTTAGCAATATTGTTCAAAATCTAACCAAGTTAAAGGGAACTCACTTTGAATGGAGTTAACATGTCCATGGTGGCTCCTAGTTCCTTCATGAATATCTCTTCTTCTTTGTCATCTCTCAATCTTCAGTCCTGTGAATTGTCTAGCAAATTTCTAGAATATGTTAATCTTCCTAGTGGATTGGTTTCACTTAATCTCTCATGGAATTATCATCTAAAATTAGATACAGCTGGTTTTGTGAAGCTCGTTCAAAATCTAACAAAGTTAAAAGAATTTGACTTGAGCTCTGTAAACTTGTCTTCAGTTGCACCTACTTCTTTTTATGAATTTGTATTCTTTTTTGACTACTCTCAAACTTCAAAGCTGCCAATTGCAAGGGAAATTCCCAAATAACATCCATTTACCCCGAATTGGTTTCACTTGATCTGTCTGGGAATTATGATATGAAACTAGATTCAATTTCTTTTAGCAATATTGTTCAAAATCTAACCAAGTTAAGAGCACTCACATTGAATGGAATTAACATGTCCATGGTGGCGCCTAGTTCCTTCATGAATTTCTCTTCTTTTTAGACATCTCTCAATCTTGGGTACTGTGAGTTGTCTAGCAAATTCCTAGAATATGTTAATCTTCCTAGTGGATTGATTTCACTTAATCTCTCATATAATTATGATCTAATCTCAGATACAGCTGGTTTTGGGAAGCTCGTTCAAAATCTAACAAAGATGAAAGAATTTGACTTGCGCTTTGTAAACTAGTCTTCAGTTGCACCTACTTCTTTTATGAATTTGTCTTCTTCTTTGACTTCTCTCAGACTCAATGACTGCGAATTGCAAGGGAAATTCCCAAATAACATTCATTTACCCGAATTGGTTTCACTTGATCTGTCTTGGAATGACAACTTGGCAATAGAGAAAATGGCGTTCCACAATCTTTGGGAAGTTGACTTGAGCTTTGTAGATTTGTCATCTTTGACACCTAATTTCTTGATGAATCTTTCTTCTTCTTTGTCATCTCTCTTTCTCAGATACTGTCAATTGCGAGGGGAATTCCCAGGTAACTTACTTCAACAACCAAACCTTCAATCCCTTAATTTAAGTAACAATGATAATCTCACTTGCTTTTTACCAAGGTCCAATTGGAGTAGTACCCTCCAACACTTGGATGTTTCTGAGTCAAAATTTTCAATAAATTTAGAACCTGATTTTATCATTAATTTTAGGTCTCTAAATCAATTGATTCTTAGTGGCTGCAATTTTATTGGATTAAATTTGGCAGTATTCAGTAATCTTACGCAACTCAAGATTTTAGATCTCTCATTTAACAATTTGAATGGTCAGATTCCAACCTCACTTGGAAACCTTCAACAGCTCACTGAGTTGCATCTTTCATATAATAATTTCAGTGGTGAGATCCCATCCTCACTTGGAAACCTTCAACAACTCACTAGGTTGGACCTATCTTCAAACAGTTTGAGTGGTGATATTCCGTCCTCATTCACAAACCTTAGACAACTCACCTTTTTATTTCTTAGTAACAATAGTCTCAGTGGTTCACTTCCTACTTATTTTTCAAACTTCACTCAACTTTAAAACCTTGATTTATCCAATAATTTGTTCAATGAAACTATACCATTCTCACTCTTTACTCTACCTCAATTGGAATCTCTAGACCTTAAAAATAATCAACTCAATGGTCCTATTAGTCAATTTCAAAGCAATTCCTTGTATTATATTGATATGAGCAGTAACAGCTTGCACGACTCAATTCCTAGTTCAATATTTAATCAAATGGGATTGGTAGTCCTTATTCTTTCATCAAATTGTAAATTGAGTGGAGGACTATCTTCTTCTATTTGCAAGCTAAAATCCCTTCAAATTCTTGACTTATCCAACAATAGCTTATCCGACTTCATTCCTCAATGCTTGGGAAACTTCAGTGATAACTTATCAGTGTTGCATCTTGGTTTCAATAATTTTTGTGGAACTGTACCTACAATATTTTCAAAAGGCACCGGTTTGAGCTATTTGAACCCCAAAGGTAATCAATTACAAGGGAGAATCCCACCGTCTATGGTCAGTTATAGAAATTTGGAAATATTAGACCTCAGCAACAATGAGATAGATTATGTGTTTCCAATATTTTTAGGAAGTCTTCTAAATCTACAAATTCTTATGCTGCAATCCAATAAACTCCATGGTTCCTTGACACTTTCGATTGGAAATTCTTCCTTCCCTAAGTTGCGGATATTTGATCCCTCCAACAACACATTTAGTGGACCGTTGCTAGAAGAGTATTTCAATGGATTCCAAGCAATGATGAACTTCACTCAAGATTTCAAATACATGGGAGCAGAAAATTATTCATATGATTATTCTGTAAGTCTAACATTCAAAGGCTTGGAGATCGAATTTGTAAAAATCCAAATGGCACTTTCAACCATTGATTTGTCACTCAATAAATTTATAGGGGAGATTCCTATATCAATTGGGAGGCTTAAATCACTTATATTGGTCAACTTGTCTCATAATTGCCTCACGGGTAATATCCAACCCTCATTGGGGAATTTAACCAGTCTTGAATCATTAGACCTTTCTTCAAATTTGCTCACTAGAAAAATTCCCATGCAATTAGTGGACTTGACATCATATAACCAACTTGAAGGTCACTTACCTCACGATAAGCAATTCAATACATTTAGAATTGATTCCTATGAAGGAAACTTGGGATTATGTGGATTTTCATTGTCAAAAGAATGTGAAGACAACACTAGACAAGATGTCGAACAACCTGAAATTCAAGAAAGAGATTATTCGGGATATGTAAATGGATTTGGATGGAAGAGTGCACTTACTGGGTATGGTTGTGGACTTGTTCTTGGTTTTTCACTTGGTTACATTGTCTTTACAACAAGAAAACCTAAATGGTTCGTGAAGAAGATTGAAGGTACATGGGATAAAAAGTAAAAAAAGTCAAGGAAAAAGTTGCTCAAACTTGATGGGAGAAGAGACTAATCAATTCAGTAGGTGCTTTTAAGTAAGTCCCTTTACAATTTTTTATAATTATGATAAAATAAAACTATAAAACTATTAGTCTTTATTGTTGTAATAGTTTTTTTTTTTTTGGTTTTATAGTGAAATTTTTTTATTACATCAGGAGCAAGATGTATAATAGAAGTGAATCAATTGCTAAAGTGCAATGCAATAGAATGGCTAACTTCAAAGGATGATTTTTCTTTTTGATATTGTAAATCATCACTCTAGATGGTTGAGTTTTTGTTTGCTTCTTTTTTTTTAAGGGTTGGTGTTTTCTTTATAAAATTGTCTGAAGTTGTCACTGACTATGCAATAAATAAATATTCTTTTAAAATTAACTAGTCGATAGTCCGTGTATAGTGTGAATTTTTTTAAAATGTAATTATAATACATATAGTAGGTGGTTGTTATGTTCCATAAAAGAAATTTTGTAAAAATCTTTAAGGCATAGTTTTCTCCTCTTTGAAATTGGATATCATTGAGGCATATGCATATATTTTTGTATTCCAGTAGTTTCTTAAAAAAAAAAAAACTATATAGATAGTATCCACTCTATTGTTATCGTCGATTTTCGATTATTTTAATTTGCACATAAAAATGAAAATAATATGTGGATATTTTGCTAATTTGTTCATTGACATGTGTTGTTAATAATACGAAGAAGAAGACAATATTATATTTTATCCTAAACTATTTGAATGGACATTATTCTGTAAATTTTTTTTATAATTCCTTGATATATGTGTACAACAACTTGAACAATCTAAATTTACAAAAAGAAGAAGAAATAATTATTGATTATCTTTTAATAGATATAAAAGAGAAATGAATGTAAATAAATACATATTTGTATATAGAAAATGTGTATTTGAACAAATGAATATACATAAAATGAGAAAGTAAGTAATTACTTGCAAATTAAATGCATAGATATGATAATTTTCAAATATAAAAAAGAAATGACAAATATATCATTGCAATTTATTATATTAGCTTTTCCAATTAAGAAGGCTAAGTACATAAATGTAATAGAGACATATTTGAATTATTAGAGTAAGAAACTTACATGAATTTGCTAAAACAGAAGGATATAAAAACTTGTAGAGAATATCAGTGTAAAGATTTTTGGAGAGAAGAATTGGTCTTAAAAGATAATAAAAAAAATAATTTTATGAATAGACACCTTTTCATTAAGTTGTCTGTGGAAAAAATAGAGAAAATAAGAAGAAATTGGTTTTAAAAGATAATAAAAATTATGAATAGGCACCTTTTGATTAAGTTGCCTATGATTTTTTTTTTTTTTTTTTGAGAAGAAGTTGCCTGTGGTTAAAAGATAATAAAAGGAAGTTTTTATAAATATGCACATTTTCATTAAGTTGTTTGTGGAGAAAAAAAAAGAGAAAATTTATTGCCAAATGTTATAACAAGGTGTAAAGAAATATTGTGATTATCCTTAACATATATATATATATATATATATATATATATATATATATATATATATAGATTTTAAAACCTCTATAAGGATATATTGATTAACTTTTCCTTTTTTTTTTCCTCGAGAGATAGCTTCATTACAATTGGAACAAGGTCCACCACCAAATTGTCGAGCAATATAATAACTTAAAATAGGCATAACTTGGAGAAATAACATAATTGATGGGTCATTATTTCCTATCAAACCAAAAATTTCTGGAAAATTTTATTTGATTGGAAAAAGAGAAATGTGGTGATAAGAAATTGTGTTAACAACATTAACTACCAACTCCAATCGTATGTTAAGGTAGTTCTCATAAATATCCATAACAAGAAAAACGTATATATTTTTTTATGAATAAGAATTAAAACTTATAAAACTTAATTATTAATATTTTTTTTCAGAACTATCCAAAGTATCAATATAGGCTTTGCAAGATTTAAGGAATTGAAAAAAGGTTCATCATATATATATATATATATATACACATATATATGTGTGTGAAAAATGCTAGCACGTTATGTGGGTGTGTCTAATTTCTTCAAAGCTAATGTTGTTTGTTTAAAAAAAAAAAAACAGCATACTAAAAAAATTTATTAAAAATTGGAGTTGAATAACAACTTAGAGGTATTTCTCATAATGACAAAAAAAAAAAAAATCGGGTTAAATTTTTCATGGTCACCCAACTATATTCTTGTTACAGTTTGATTACTAAAATTTAATTTGTTTGATTTTGATAAACCAATTTTGATTTTATTTCAAAAAGGGTACTGTTAAGAATTTTTAGTCCTTCAACTTTATCTTTTTCAGAAAGTGTTTGGTTTAACTTTTTTTTAGCAGCTGATATCTATTTATTGTTAAAAAGTTGGAAAAATGGTGTTTGGTTAATTTTTTATATCAGCAACTGATAGTTGATTGGTTTCCAATCAGTTCCAAATTATAGCTTTTTTGAATCAACCGTCTCCAATTTATTTATTTATTTTTACCCAATTAACCTTTTATCTAAGGGACGTTGGTCTGTTCTTACCTGCTGCATCTAAGTGTTAGGTCAATTCTTGGAATGCGTCTGAGCATGTTGAACTTCTTTGACGATGTATTGCCTCTTTTTAATATTTTTGTCAAATTTTTTTGCCTAATAAAAAAATTTAAAATTTTATGGTATTTTATAATTTTACTTTAATTTTTTAATTTTAATAAAAATATTTTCATCACATTAATTATAGTATGAATAGATATTTAGTTAAAATTAAATAAAAAATATTGATAAAATGTCGGATATATTCTTATATTGTTCAAAAAATATATCTCAAAAATTAAACAATATTATTTTATACTTATTAAAAAATTATGAATTTAATATTATATTATTATTATTATTATTATTATTATGTTGTTGTTGTTGTTGTTGTTATGGTAATAAAATCTAATATTATTTTTTTTATTTTTTTTTATAAAATAAATAAATTATGTCTAAAATAGTCATTTTATATACTACCTAAAACAGCTCACATGCATTTTACTAAACACTCTTACAAAATAGCTATCAGTTAACAACTATCAACTATCAGTTCTCAGTTGATAGAAATAGTCAAATCAAATAGGCCCTCAATTTAGGGATAATGACTATTTTGGTGTCTGAACTTTTCAAAATTTTACAATTGAGTGTCCCAATTTTTATTTGTTACAATTAAGTGTGTTAATTTATTAATAAATAATAATTCAATGTTTTTTTTGCAGGTAATCAACCAATCTTCAGTTTCACCTTGCTGAAGTGTTACCTTGACTGTTGACATGGGCTTCCGCACATGTGAAGCATGTGAGCAACATCTTTGAGAAGACAATAATACCCATCCTTAACACAACTCTCTCCCAACTCTCTAGCCACTCCTTGCACCCACTGTAACCCCACTCTCCGACCACTGTAACGCTTCACCATCACCATTCCCATAATCACTTTCTCTATCATCTTCATAATACATTATGAACTTCCCTTTGGTAACATTGCCAACATCATCAAAACCTAAAATTAATCTTGATATTGTCAAAGCTACAGTAGCGTCTGAAAGTGATGATAGAGTTGGAGGAGGCTGAATAACAGTAGCCGAGTGAGGAGGTTGCTGCGCCCGCGATGTTTCAAGAATCGGAGATGGCTCAGTTGACGACACTTGTGGTGGCTGCTCCAATTTAACGAGGACATTGTGGGCAGCACATGTGACATCCAACCCAATAGGATCGAATCCAATCAGCAAACAAGTCATAACTAGGAAATGGGTCTTCAAATACATTACAGAAACAAGCCTAAGAAGAAAAAATAAATGAACAAAATATCTAATGAAAGAAGAAAAAGAAAGGAACTTTGAGCTCAAATTCAATGGTCCAAAAGCATTGCAAATTAAAGAAATAAGATAAAGTTTTTTTTTCCTTCTTCTTCGTTATGATCAAACAATGTATAAAACTAGGCAAATGAATGAAATTTCTCGGCAACCAAACCAATCATGATGGGAAAAAAATAAAAGAGAAAGAAAAAGAAAAGAAGAAGAAGAAGAAGAAATGAACTGTAGCAGTGTGCATGCAATGGATAAGCATGGGGGAAGAGGAATTGGAAGTCCTAACACCCATTTAATGACACCAAAAACCCAGATGGAGACTGAAGGAGTGGAAATTAGAAGGCGTCCCAATTGATTTTGAACTAATTATATTTGTTTATTTTATATAAATTTATTAATTATATTAAATTTCTTTTAAATGATTACACTTTAACATCTTATTCATTATCTTTATTTACCAAACAGGGTTAACAATTTAATTATTACAATGTAATTGTTACTTCCATAACAGTTACATCCACACCCTCTTTTTTTTAACCTTGATTCGGATGCACCATAAGGGTAAACCTGCTCCTACTAAGTGGAATCAAGGAGCTACTTAGGGATAAAAAAAGATGAGATCTAGAATTTCTCTATTATCTCGGCTTCATCTACCAGACTTAAGGATTTCCTAAGGTCTTGATCTAAATTGTTATTGTTCATGTTTGCTGCCGTAATGGTAGGGTCAACAATATAGGGAACTTTTTTTTATTTTCTTATTTTCTGTATCTCTTTTTCTGTCACATGTGTTTTCAGAGTTTTTTCCCTTTCTATAGCATCTAGACTTTCATTTACCAACCTGCCTACTTCAATGATCAAGGCTTGTCTTTTTTTTGGTGAATCGCCTAGTATTCGTTTAGCATTAAATTGCTCAAGGAGTTGGTTTACTTTATTTTGTACATTGTTGAATGAAAGTCAATCCTGATGGATTATTGAAATTTAACTTTCTGCTCAATTTTTTATATCTTATAATTTATTCAAAACTTAGGAGATGATCTAAAATTATAATAATTATATTAATAATACTCAACTTTCTATTATATTCAACATAATCACAGTAATAGTTATGATATTCTAAATGAATAATAAATTTTTCTTAACCAATTTCAAATAAATCTTGTCTTAAATTTCTTAAACTATTAAAATAGGCTTATCAAATAAACATAGATATTAAACAAGATTTTCTATAATAGAAGGCATGAAGTAAACAAAAACGTAATTAAAACTCTATTTTATTTATTTTCTATAAATTCTATGGACTTATTTGCAAAAAAAAAAAAAAGGTTACATTTTGAACGAAATTGATAATTCTAAATTCTTTATGGATTAGAAAAAGTTTTTTAGTAACCATTTTGAAATTAAATTGATGTTCAGTAATAAAAAAGATACGAGTTGAAGTTTGGTGGCCAAAATGAAACAATGCGAAAATTTGGTACTCTCCTAAATAATTAATTAAAAAACCCACTTAATATATCAGTAATATAATAAATGCCTTGATTAATTTCTTGGTCTCCATATCTACTGCACAAAATGGATATTTTATTGTTATTATTTTTTCGTCATTGTGAATTGTTGAGCAAATTAATTATTTCTCTTCTATGTTTGTTGCTGCAAGAACTTGTTGCCGAGCAAACCTCTATTTTTTATTGTTTATGAAGGGTGAAGGAGAAATGACTAAATCAAGCTGAAAATATAGATATCAGATTATTAGTGTGAAACGTGGTATACTTATAGGAATTTTCATATAGTACTCATTTTATTGTATTTATATAAATATCAATATAGGCTTTTCAAGCTTACGAAAAGCTTTATCATATGTGGAAGCTTTTGAAGTACAAGCATATATATCTGCCATGCTTCTCTATTTGCTTGGAAAGGTTAAATTATTGAAATTACAATTTTCTCAAAAATTGATATCCAACCATTATTAGGGAATTAATCATTTTGAAGGGGGGAAAAAAGGCAATGGACTAAACAATTAACAAACAGTGGTATGTTTTCTCACATGATACAATGGTAAAGAGTTGATTAAGTATTTCAAATCTTTTTATATTTGTTCTATGATTAGATCACAGTAATCAATTCAGAGGCCTTTGCTAGCTAACATAACATAGGACAATTTACTTTTAACAGTTGAATGACATCAAACAAACTGGATTATATTGAATCATCAATATTAAAAAATCCGTCAAGAACATGTGCCTAAAACAAGGCAAAATTGCAGATTTTACCAAGTATTCAGATATAATCAAAGACGATGATGAGATTTTATGAAATGGAAATCAAGAAAAACAGGAGTATTCACTCACTAAATTATATTCCAGCAAAAATGATCATTTCAGGGTAAAAATTTCAGATTTAAAACAATCAAAGATAATATTTATATATTCAAGAAGAAAACAAGATTAGCACGAGGAAAGAAAAAAGTAAGTTCACTAAAATTCTGATTTTTTACATGTTCATACACATCACGTTTTATTGAGTTAATTAAGCTTTGTTCCTTCCAGAATTTATAGTGCACAAAGGAAAGTCAGTATACATATCAAGTTACACAGGTAGCCAACTATAAAAGCAATTCAGAGGTTTTGACAACACCTTAACAAAGGCTACGCAAGGAAGACTTAGAAGCAGGCAGCAAGATAAGTTTACAAAGAGAGATGCTCCATTTAATCAAATTTTTAAACAACTTCAGGCCAAGTTAATTTCAGTAAACAAAAAGGTGTTCTTAAGAATAAAACAAATCAGGACTGAAACAATGAGGAAGACGCAAAAATTCACTGACAAGGATGTCACAGTAGGAATTATTTAAGAAATTTCCATCTAATATGTATGTGATGTAGCAAATCTCAGAATTAACAAGAGTAAGTGTTTTAGCTGTTTAAAATGACTATACAATTTCAGGTATTCCTGCTTCAGATATCAATAAATACAAGTATGATCTTCTGAATTCTCTTTTGAAAGATTCTTAACTTTTGTTGAGACTTATCAACTCTAGTTATTGGTCTGGTCCTTAAAGAATGAAAAAGAAACTATATATATCATCAAGGACTTGAACAATAAACTTGGCATAACTACTGATATGGTTTTCAAGAATACCATGTAAACTTGATATGAATAATAAACTTAAAGATTACTTTCATTTTAGAACTGCAAAATTTTACAAATATTTAGTAGAGAAATTTTTATGATTAATTATAACTATATGTTTGTTGTTGGCTTAAAGAAATATAAAAATATTAAAAAACCCATAATGGAAGGAGAAATCAATGAATTCAATGGATGTTTTTATGTAAGCTCTGATTCTTTTACAATTGCGATAGACGAAAACTATATAGCTAGCATAGTTGTCAAATTGAGATTCAAATCGATAATCGAAATCTTCAATTTGTGAATCGAGAATCGAATCGAATCGTAAGATTCAGTTCATATTAATAATATTAATTAAAAAATAATATATTTCTTATAAAAAATATAGTTTATATAATGTATTGTTTAATTTTAATATAAATTACTTGATACTATTCATTATTAAATTTTTTTAATAATATAATATATTAAATATAATAGAAATAAAATAATTTACAGTGGTCACCATATATATATATATATATATATATATATATATAGCTAAAGAAGAAAGTTAAATACAAAAATCAATATTATAAATATATTACTGGCTTTTTTAATGTTGCTAGCCTTCCAAATTAAAAGAAAAATTATAAAAGAATTTATGAAGTTGATTATATTTGCTAGCCTCATTAAGTTCGGAAAACACTTAAGGAAGAACAAGTTAGGTTTGTATTTTTATTAAAGGTTTTTCAACTTTTAAGTGATTTTAATTGAAAAACCATGACTTTTTCTGTTTCATAATTATGTATTTTAAATAAGATTAATTTTATTTAATAGACGAGAATCGTAGATTCGTATCGATTCTTATGATTCACTATCGACTCGTAAGATTCGGCATCGATTTTTATATTTTTCCGATTCACCAATAGATTCGTATCGAATTTGGGGTGAGCTGACTCGAATCGTAAGATTCAAATCGTGAATCGTAAGATTCTAACAACAGAAATCGCTAGTCTCTTTATAGTTGTAATAGTTTTTCTATTTTACACTGATTTTTTATTGGATCAGGGCCAAGATGAATAATAGGAGAGAATCAATCATGGACGCAATAGAATGGCAAACTTTAAAGGAAGATTTTTCTTTTTGATGCTGTAAATTGTTACAAATGAAAATTAAATTTCTCCATTCTTAGACACGAACTGATTTTTGTTAGATGTGAATTCTTTTTGGTTTTTGAAGTGGTGGTGTTTTCTAGATAGAGGTAAATACATTAACTCTGCTTTTCTTTGTAAAGTTCGAAACTTTGAAGAAAATATATGTACAATCAGCCTATTTAAACGATTGATGAGTTATCTAATTATGTTAATTTTAAATTTGTTTACAAATGGGTCTAGTACATGCTAATTTATCTAATTCTCAAAAAAAAAAAACGATGCTAATTTATCTATAAAACTACACGAATTAAAGGGCTCTTCAAGTAATTCTACTTTTTTTTTATTTGATATTCTTGGTATCCGATAGTCACAAGGACTCCGACTATTTTAAAATTAAAAACTTTCCTACTTTTGTTTTCTCCATACATGAGAGATGAATCCAAAATTTTATTTAAGAGAAACCGAGACCTTATCTTAGTAATTCTAGTGCTTTAGTGGAGTAGAAATAAGCAGAACAGGAAGGATAAATTAATTTTTTGCAACTCTAATTATGACCTCATAGAAAGACTTGGATCCCTAGAGAAGTATATTTGGAACAAAACTGTTTCCTACTGTACTATGTCCTTCATTAGTCTTTTTTGAGAGATACCTGCTCCAAAGATAGTTCAAATATATCTTTTCAATGCGTTGATGCTGATGATCGGTTTATATATATATATATATATAATACCATCGATAAAGGTCATAGTGTCACTCCAATTGGCCGAGTCTATATGTGAATTCTTTAGGGATTGATGATGATCTAATTATTTAAAATTTTAGTCAAAAATTGAAGTCAACGGTTATATATGTATATATGTTTGAATGCTAAATTATTCACCGGCAGGCCTTTGGCCAAATGGCCAAGGCCTATCATTGGCATCAAAGAGATGACGTTTGAATCCCAACCCTTCTCCCTATCCCCCAATTACCACTGGCCCAAAAAAAAAAAAAAAAAAAAAGCTAAATTATTCAAATTTAGATCAACAATGTCGCTGTTTGATTTCCACTATCTGTTGAACTACAAAAGTTCAAATAAAGTTTTTGGTGTATAAATAGCTGTGCTTATGGCTGATTTACTTGCATCAACCATCAAATAAAGTTTCCACTTCCAAGTTGTCTTGAACAGATAATTAATGGAGTCTTTTCTTTGGATCATCGCTCAATTTCTCTGTATCTTTTTGTTGCAATTGCTGCATTTTCAGGCTTCTTCTTCTCCAACTATATCCTTCAACTCCACAATTCCATCATCGTCTGAACTACTCTGTCCACATGAGCAGAGCCGTGCCTTGCTCCAATTCAAAAGTTCCTTTTCCATTGACACTTCTGCTTCTTATAATAATTCTGAAGATGGACTTGATCCTCCTTATCCCAAGACAGAGTCATGGAAAGAAGGTACGGATTGCTGTTCCTGGAATGGAGTCACTTATGACTTGGAAATGGGTAAGGTGATCGGGCTTGATCTTTCTAGCAGTATGCTTTATGGTACCTACCATTCCCATAATAACTCTCTTTTCTTACTTTCTCATCTTCAAAATCTCGACCTCTCCAACAATTATTTCATTGCCTCCAATATTTCATCTCAGTTTGGTCAGTTGTTGCATTTGACAC
>CATIWM010145353.1:0-17476 GCA_949671775.1 Mallotus repandus
TTTTTTTTAAGACACTCGGAAAGAACAAAAATTAAAATGGATTGATTATCTTGCACGGCTAATGTATATATCAGATAAACATTGAATTACTAATATATAAGATTAATTTAATTTAAGTTTGGATGAACAGGAGTCAATTTCCCCAATCCTAAAGCTACATATATTTTCTCAACTGTCAAAACTGTCCAACAAAACAAAATAAAAAATTCACATAATATTTTTTAGATGATAAAATATTTTTAAATTATTTTGTAAAATTATGTTATTTAAAAAAATTTTAAATTTTTTTAATAAATGGTGTATATATATTAAATAATATAAAATTTATTTATATTTTTATAAATTCAATTTTTAGTTACATCATGCAGTAAATTAAAAAATTAATAATTAAGTAAGTAAAAATATATTAATTATATTATTTAAATGTTTAAGCTAATAAAATATATAAATTAATCACTTAGATAAAAAATTTAAATATTATGATAGAAAAAATAATATATTTTTTTGACAATAATAAACGATATATTAATGGCTCAGACGGCAAAATTAAAAAAAAAAAAGGGAAATTACTCTCTGTTTTTCTTCCTTACTTCTCCAAAGCCAAAAGTCCCAACAAAAGACGCTAGCTAAAGCTTTAGCCGGTCAGTCTTCACTTCTTCTTCTTTTTTTTTTTTGGGTGACTTCTGATTAGTTCTTTCTCTGAACAAAATAATCCAAACCCTCTTCTTATTCATCAAGCTTAG
Source organism: Mallotus repandus (assembly GCA_949671775.1). Lineage (NCBI taxonomy): Eukaryota > Viridiplantae > Streptophyta > Magnoliopsida > Malpighiales > Euphorbiaceae > Mallotus > Mallotus repandus. Next base: position 744 of record CATIWM010145353.1, read on the forward strand.
CCGCCTCTTTCTCAACAGGTTTGCTTCTTTCACGTATTATATCATATATGTTAGTTCTGTTTGATGATGGTAAATGAGTATTACAAGTGTAAGACTTTCTTTTATGTGATTCTATAGTAATTAGCTTGAAATTTTGAAGCTTTGGATAGTTTTTTTATCTGGGTCTGATTCATTTTTCCATTTGGTGACGTGTGTGTAGGACAATTTTGGTTCTGCTGTAAGGTTTAAGCACTTTTGAGGGTTTTAAGAGGTGGAATTTGGATCTATAGCGTCTTTAGCAACTGGGTTTTCAATATTGTACTGGTTTGTTGAGCAGGGTGTTAAGGACTTTGACTGATTGTTGTTTTGCTAAAATTTGGAAGAGATTGTGAAAGTCACTATCAAAGTATCAATCTTCTGACAAGTTGTGTACTTGGTTTTCAAGACTTCACCTTTGAATGGTGAAAAGAAAGAATTGAACATTCCTGTTTAAGACAGTCTGATTCCTTGAACTTTCAAGTTTCTTTTGATGTTCAAGTTTCATTATCCTGGTTCTTGCTTCTGTCTATTTGGTGAACTGGGTTGCTTTATGGTGATTGTTCAAAACTAAGCTACTCTCAGTTCGGCACTTTGAACTTGTGTGAAGATTGGTGTTTTTTGAACTTCAATCCATGGTTGCCTATCATATTAGGTAGGCTGTACCGGGTGTAAAATATATTGGTTGGATTTCTATGGTTTATGGGGTTGCAGTTCTGTGTTTTCAGAACTTCTACTTGTTTCATTTAGCTTAGTTGCTGCTTTCAAAATATAGAGATGTTTTTGTTAAGTTTAAGTTGTGAAAGGTGGAAATGGAGCAGATTATTTTATTGATAATGGCCATTTCTGCATTTACTGTGTTGTTGTTGGTTCAATTCCCAATTATACTTGCCTCAAGGTTTGACATACATTCAAAGGTTTGTGGAACTGATCACCTAGCCTATTCAAATGTTCATGGTGATGAAGTGTTTTACATTAACGGGAATTGTGTAGACAAAGATTCATTTTGTAAGGCCCTCCATTTTCATTATGAAAACGATTGCATCTTTGAGAGCTATGAGGGCAGTAGCTACTGTGATTTGGACCTGTCATTAGGTACATGCTGATACAACATTATCTCTTGTTCTCTGCTTCTAAAATTTATCAAGTAATTTTTTTGAAGCTAGCTACTCTATGAAGTTCGTTCAGGGTGAGTTTCTAATTAAATGTTACTGTTTTGGCAGCTGACTTGCCCCTCAAGCGAGGACGAAAACTTTTGCAAAAGGATGTTAGTCCTCAAGATATTCATTCCAAAGAGAAGAAAAATGATCCCACAGGTTTTTCCACCCCCAAACAAGTTGGTATAGCAGCCCCTGGAATCGTTATCATCTGTTGCGTTCTTCTATGTCCATGTTTTAAAGGAAAAAAGAAAGCAGCTCCCCAAACTGTCCTTGAAAAAGATCCAGTTTCAAGTGAGTTCAGTATTTTCAACTTGTATCTCATCATTTATAATATTGGAATTGACTCTTTTCTTGCTGACTTTAATATGGATTTCACTAACTATATGTGGTTTCTTGATTGATGGAGTTAGATCAAGAATTAAGAACTGTCAAACTCTTGTGTTGGTGATCATTTCACTTGTGATACATTTGGTCACTAACTCTTTTTCTGCGCTATATTTCTGTCGTGAAATTGACAAATCACTCTATTACATTGTTGCAGTGGACTCGGTTTCTTCTTTTGATAATAATTCTACTTCTGAAAAAGTTCCACCTAGTCCACTTCGGGTTCCACCAAGTCCTTCTAGGTTTTCAATTTCTCCAAAATTAAACAGAATGGGATCAGTTCATCTCAATTTGCATCAGGCTGCAAAAGCTACACAAAATTTCTCACGATCACTTCAGATAGGTGAAGGAGGCTTTGGAACTGTCTACAAGGCTCAACTAGAAGATGGGCAGGTGGTTGCCATAAAACGAGCAAAGAAGGTAAAAGAGTAATTCCCTTCTTAACATCCAACTATTGGCGGACTTAAAAAAAAATGCCTATTCTATTTGATCAGCAGAAACATGTGTTTAATTATTGAGTAAACATAAATTTGTTTGTTGGATAGATGAACGCCGATATGCAATTAACTGGAAAGTAGAGTTTTGGAGAACCATGGAATTTAATGTTTTCAAAGCTAAATAGAATGTAATTGGAGTGTATAGTATCCAGTTTTAATATAACAGAAGAAGTGAGTGACGTGAGGTTAACTTATGATTTAGGGTGCATTTTACATCCCTAGACACATCATACAGTTGGATGGTTGAAGTAATGGGCATGTCAACCATAGGATTATTGCTGGATGGATGAAAAATGCAATAGGAGCTTTATGTAATTGTTTTTACTAGACAAGTTGAAGGGAAGATTTTATATGCCCTCAATTTGATTGGCTATGATTAATGACAAAGAAAATGGGGCGGTAAGGATGTTATTGTGGATGTACAGAAATATGAGCAAGGACTGAATGGGGATTGAGAAAATTATAGGAAGATGGACATGGCACAAAAAAATAGTTGAGAGAAGAATGAATAATATGGTCAAGACATGCAGATAAAAAAAGACAAACAAATGCACTAGTATTGTAAGTTGAGCATATTTTAAATTACAAGAGAGAATAACGTAAGGTCATTCATGGGAGGAAGTGGAGAAAATTAGTGAAAAAGTGTGTGGAGGCTATACTTTTTTGCAACTATAGTACTAATTTGGATAGAATAATGGACAGAAATACATATGGCCAATCGGGCTAGTTGGGTTGTTATGCATATAACTATGGAGGCTCTTGGGATATTTTCATGATTGATGATGATCTCTTCTAAGTTGACCCATCACAACCATGTTTTTTTTACTTAAATATATCAATTTTATGTCGCATGTGCATTTTAGTTTAGCAATTTATTGGGGAAAGAATAAAATGCTTTGTTCTGACATGGATGTCGATATTGCATCTTGAGAAGATGAGCAGATATATCAATATATGTATATGTCATCAACGCACTACAGAACTTATAGTAGTTTTCTGTAAATCAATAAAGGAAACAGGTGTGCAATTTGATATACCTGTATACATTCCAATTGTAATGAAGAATGATACATTTTTCAGGATTATTGCGCACATCCAGCTATACAGGGATGGATACACTGGCTGATAGGATATTGTTATAACTTTGAGAGAGAACATGCTAAATTTGTGCATGGGCCTATAGTTTCAATTTTCTTATTCTGTTTTAGATTGGCTTTATTTATCTATAAATGCTGGAGTGGCTGAAGAGAATTCATAATTATCTTTCTGGTCACTTGCTTTACAAAATAACTGCATTATTTTCTGTTGGTCGATGATTAAATATTATATAGGAACACTATGAGAGCTTGAGAACTGAATTCAGCAGTGAAGTTGAACTTCTGGCAAAAATTGATCATCGGAATTTAGTGAAGTTACTTGGTTATGTGGATAAAGGAAATGAGCGTCTTATTATCACGGAATATGTGCCAAATGGCAATCTTAGAGAACATTTGGATGGTAAGCTCATTTATCTAGCGCACAATCTCAATCTAGAAAATACACTTTACACGAATGGTTTTGCTTTAATTTCATGCAGGTCAGCGTGGAAAAATTTTGGACTTCAATCAAAGGCTTGAAATAGCCATTGATGTTGCTCATGGACTTACATATCTCCATACGTATGCAGGTTAGACAACAGTCTTTGGTTATTTATTCATGAAACTTCATAATTCTATAAATTAAGATATCTTACCCAAATGGCCTGTCTGAGATTTTGAGAAGAGTACTTTAGGATTGTCTGTTGGTACGTAGCTGGATTGTGTAAGCTAAATTTGCTTGTGGCCCCGCATATAGATTGTTTAAACTGCAAATATTTGGGGTCATAGCTGCCTTTTTGTTTCTGTACTTTGAGCACTTCTACCTTGTACATGGTTGACATTTGATTCAAGGGCCAGTTTATCTCATTAGATTTTTCCCCTGTATAGGAAAGTTTTCTGGTTGGAGACTGTGCTAGAAGTTAATTTCGCCTGTACTAATTTTATTCTGTCATTGTTTTCTCCCTCCATTTCTTGCAATGTGCATTTGCTTCAGACAATTAGTCGTGGAGATGTTTACAAATTAGTTGTCAATTTTAGTTTCCACCTAACAATAACTTCAAAACACGATTGTTGTAGAAGCACCTTCAATCATAAAATTAGCCAGTCAAATTTAATCTTGAGAATTTGGGCTCATGCCTTTAGCAGTGTGCTATGTGATGTCAGCCAGGTGCTACTGCAACATTCATATCCCACCATCAACTCTCTGTGGCCTCCATCATCACATGAATATCATTAATGACATCTTGTGTCACTGCAAATAGCTTTCTTAGAAATATCATGCATGCTAGCCGGAGTCAATAAATGTTATCTACCAAAATCTTCTTGTATATTTGATTTAATGGAATTGAAACTAGCAGCAGCTTTACTGGATTAAACCTATATTTGTTTAAGATGTTAACTTCTTTAGTTCCGTACACAGAGAAGGGGAAAAAACTCATGTCATGAGATCACCTGATTAGAAATTCTCTGCTTGAATATTTCATTTTGCTGAGCTTTTAAATACCAACATATCAGTAATTTCTTTTAAAGGGGAAGAAGTATGTTGAGTTTCTGTAGCTATTGGAAATATAGCTTTTGCTTTTGTTCTTTTCTAATTTAACACCCCATTCGTTGTCTGGAATCATTTCTGAGGTCAATCATAATTTACTATTTGGATATTCCATCATTAGGGGGTTACCGCAAGACACAGTTCTATAGTTGCTAATGCGCATATCATCTATTTAAATGTTAGATCATGCTTCATGCATATGAATGTGAGACAAGTAAATCTTGAGCTTAAGTTTGATTTCACAACATTGAGTAACTAATCTACTACATTTGGGCTGAGCTATTTTTTAAATTCTAGAATTTTCAAAATTTTTATTATGGTAAGAATATCAAACCCAATGGACTGGAAGATGTCCTCATTTGGCATGCATTTCAAATCCTAGGAACTAAAGGACAGTACCATTGGCATGGAAGTTTCAAGTGAGACAATATATTTTTTAATTTTTCAAAACGAAAAAAACAGAGCGATGTACTGTTTTTCTTTAGGAATTTTTATGAAGTGGTTAAGCTGCCTTTGTGCACAATTTTTGATGCTAGGTAGGTCAGCCCTCAGCATATATGTTACTTGATATAAATTAATATGCTTTGACTTCTAGCATTCTATATAGCTGATATCATCTTGCATTACTATTGCTGCTAATTGAGTTTTATTCAGTGTTCATGATCAAAACCTCTAATACAATAGATTTGTATTCTTATCTTCATTTTCCTGATTTGTTTCTCAGATACTTTGTTTTCCCATAGATTGGTCTTGTCACCATATAGGTCATTTATCTCTTAGATCTTTGACTTGTCTTTGTCTATACCTTGCTCTTTTCCTCAAAAATAGAGAAGCAAATCATTCATCGAGATGTTAAATCATCCAACATTCTTTTGACTGAGAGCATGAGGGCTAAGGTGGCTGATTTTGGGTTTGCAAGACTTGGTCCAGTGGACTCTGATCAGACTCACATTTCAACCAAAGTAAAAGGGACAGTGGGTTACCTTGACCCTGAATATATGAAGACCTATCAACTTACCACCAAGAGTGATGTATACTCATTTGGGATCTTGCTTCTAGAGACTCTAACAGGCCGCCGTCCAGTGGAGATGAGGAGACCTGCAGATGAGCGCGTGACGCTTAGATGGGTAAGCTCACCCTCTCTTCATGTTGATTGATGAGTTTTATTTGATGGTAACTATGGTTACTAGTTTACTTATTCAATGCCTTGATGCATTTACAATTAGTAAACACATGTTATTATTGTTGCTACCCATGCAGAATCGCACACTTATTAAAGGGTTCAATATTTATAGTTGATAAAGAGACGATGTACTACAAGTTCCAAAACCGTAGAATGAGTCAGCTATAGATATTTGTAAATTAGAACATTTGTACGGTTTTTGTGAGAGTGTAGGTTTATATTTTAGGTTCTTGCAGTACGATCAGCTAACTGAAGCTTCTTAAAACCTGGATGCTTGCTAAGATCCACTTTATTTAGCTGTTTTGATGCATTGTTCATTAACCAATCCTGTATAATATATACTATGCTAATTCACTTCCAGGCTCTAAAAATTTCATTTTATATGATCTTAATTGTTTGCAGGCCTTCAGGAAGTACAACGAAGGAACTGTAGTGGATATGGTGGATCCATTAATGGTAGAAAGAGTAAATGGCGAGGTACTCATGAAAATTTTTTCTTTGGCAATACAATGTGCTGCGCCTATTCGATCAGATCGACCAGACATGAAAACAGTTGGAGAGCAATTGTGGGCAATTAGGGCAGATTACGTCAAAAGTTTAAAGCGCGGATAACAACCAAAAAATGAACTTTTCAATGGCTTCCTCATAATACATCATTTCTGCCTCTTTTATCACATTTTCTTCCCAGCTTCTGTGTAAGCATACTCAAATTTAATGTAAGACAAACATTACTTTCATCTTGGCTCCCTTAAATTTTTGATTTACCCCTCGTCTTTTCAAGAACATGCTTGTAATCGTGGATATGTTTTCTTTTCTTCTTCCTGTGTTTTTTTCTTATTTTGGTTAACAGACTGTGTAGAAGACTATGTAAATTTTCTTAGGAAGATTGGGCTACAAATTGACAGGGTTTTCTTTTTGTTTTTTTTGACAACATATCACAAGTTTTTGGATTTTCTTATTGAATAATCTGATTGATGATATTAAGGTTATGTGTTTCTTTTTGGGTTTCTCTTCTAATTGGTACTGACATGAATGTCAATGACGAAAGGCAACAGGATCTGATAGCCAATCGTCTGACATTTACCCTCCCATTCCAAATCAAGCTTTGCATGGTTATATTGCTCCCTCTATTTTATTATAGGGATAAGGTTCATTTAAGCCCCCTATATTTACCTCGAAGCTCAAATAAGTCTTTCATTATTTTTTTTTGGCTTAAATAACTTAGGGTTTGATTAGAAATTATTAAATTAGCCCCTCTTAAATGGTGAAGCTACCCGCCTAGGGTTGGCTAATTTCAGCCACGGGGTCAGTTCCGTTTAGAGGTAGAGGGTTCAGATCCCTCTTTCCCCTCCACCTACTGAAAGGTCAGAATGCTGTTTAAATTAGTGATGACGTGGAGAACATGCAAGATAAAAGGGAGCCCACAGACGCCATGCAAGCTGACCGTTCTAGAAAGTTTGAGGATTGGCGTTTCTGTATTAAATGCCAACCACCATGTACCATCTTCCATAAACACAATGAGAAGCCTTTACAAACCCCCCATTTTCACCTTGTTCTTTGTTTCTAACCCTAACGTTTCCTCTTTTTACTATCCAAAAACAAGAAAAAGTAATGTCATTTGTTTGAATTTGAAGGTTAAAAACGAGCGAAGCATTGTTGATAGTGGGGTTGAAGCTTGAGGTAAGTTAAATTTTATCAATTGCACCTACCATATTGTGTTGGATTAATGATGTTATATGTGTGCTGTTGCTGTCAAATTTATTGGTTTTTTGTTTTTTCTTTGCCGGTGCAATGACAACTTTTGTTAAGCTTTTGTTCCATTTTAGTGGAACTTGGGAATGAGTGGAGGGGAAGCTTGAATATGTTAATGGTGATATAGACGTCTTATATGACTTTGATGTTGATCATCTCTGTTATATGGACCTGATATATAGATACTGAAACTTATATAGGTTTCCAACAGTACAGAAAATATTTGTTCTTAAGTTAGGAGCAGAAATTGAAAATGGCTTGTTCTTAGTACATGATGACAACACTATTAGGAAGGTCCTTAATTATATAAACAAGTTTTCTTGGGTTTCTGAAATAGAATTTTATGCTGACCATGAGGTTGATACACCATTGTTTGCACCACAAGTGTTAGAGATAGAATATTTGAAAACAAGAGATGATGAACACATAGAAGAACCTACTGGTGCAACTGAAAATGGGGAAGACATAAATGAAACTAAGGCAGAGGTAGAAATGAATACTGCAAGGTCATTTAATTTTAACACATTTGGTCATGATGCAACTGAAGCACCTGGTGAAATTCGCATGCAATTTTCCTTTGTCAATGCTGCAAGTGGTAAAGGTTCTGCACTTAGTGGTCCTGCAGAGTCACATGCACCTGATGAAAATGCAAATGAAGAATGTGCAACTGATGAACCTGAACCTGTGGAACCTAAAACTAAACTCATTCAATCTGAACCTGCTGCAACTGTTGAGGGCCATAATGAACCACCTGCTGCCAAATATGTGGGTCCTGAGGGTTACATAAGTGAAAGTGATGAGTCTTCTAATGGTAACCAGACTGATGACTCTTTTGATGAGTCAAACTAAGAAAATGCAGACACAAAACCACCCCTAGAGAGGGTTAAGTATGATGAGGCTGATGGAGAAGGACACTTCATTCTTGGCATGACATTTGCCAATGCTCTGGAAGCTATTAATAAGTATGCTGTTCTATTTGGCTATAAATTAAAGTTGAATCCAAATGAACCCCATAGAATTGTTACAAAGTGTAAAAATGAGGTTGGCTATCCATTTATGCTCAGAGTCTCAAAGGATGGCAAGAATCCCGGGTTAGCCATTAAGACCTTGAAGGCTGAACATGCATGCTTTAGACACTACTCAATTTTAAGTGCAAGTGCCAAGTTTATTGCAAGTCATTTCAAGAAGAAGATTTATAACAATCCTGCATTCAAGGTCACTGATATGATGGTAAAGGATGAAGAACATTTGAAGATTAATGTGAGTTTTCAGAAATGCAAGCAAGCTAAAAGGATGATTATTGAAAAACTTGATGAAAGTTATAAGATTCAATTTCAACAGTTGGAAGCTTATGCAGCTGCTATGAAAAGCTTAAATCTTGGTACTAAAGCACAAATGAAACTTTGCAAAGAATCAATGCAAAGTGGAAAAAGGGTATTTCGAAGAATGTTTGTCTGTTTTAAAGCACTCAAGTTTGGATAGAAAGCTGGTTGCAGGCCACTGATAGGCCTTGATGGCTGTTTCTTAAAGGGGTTTGTAAAGGTCAAGTGTTGAGTGTAGTTGGTTTAGGTGGCAATGATCAAATGGTGCCAATAGCTTGGGCTATTGTTGACAAAGAAAATAAGAACAACTGGAGGTGGTTCATTGCTTGGCTGGTCCAGGAACTCTCTTAATAATGGATCTTAACTCACTATAATTTCTGATATGTAAAAGGTGATTCGTGTACTTGTATATTAATTCTGTTTTTATAATTACAAAATGATTTTTTATATTAATTATGTAAATATACCTGACTAATTTACTATTGTTGATAGGGACTCATTGATGCAGTCAAGAGTTACTTACCTGAGGCTGAGCACAGGTGGTGTGATCGGCACATTTATACGAACTAGAGCAAGAAATGGTCTGAAGATGAAATGAAAAAGAGATTTTTTATATGTGCTTGGAGCACATATGAGGAGGAGTTCAAAGACAATTTGCTGAAGCTAGGGGAAATTTCATAAAAAGCTGCAGAGGGTATCCTTGCTTATCCACCTTACACTTGGTGCCGAGCATACCTTTCATCAAGGTGCAAGTCATATGTTATGGATAATAACTTCACCGAGTCCTTCAATGCATGAATACTTGCTGCTCGACACAAGCCTATAATTAGCATGCTTGAAGACATTCGACTGCAGGCTATGAACAAGATTAAGGAGAATAAAAAAATATATGAAAAATGGATAAATGAGTGGAGTCTAGCATGTATGAGTCTTAATCAATTTTGGAAAGAGAATTGTTATGGTTGTAAAGTAGTCTTCAATGCTATAGTGGGTTATGAAATTAGTAAAGGCATGGATAAGCACACAGTTATTTTGGACAAGCAACTGTGCACTTGTAGGGCATGAGAACTCACTGGAATTCCATGTTCCCAAGCCATTTGTGCTTTGTAACACAACAAGGTAGATCCCCTTTCTGTTATCTCCCCTTGGTATCATAAAACCAAGTATTTGGCAACATGCGAGAAGCCTTTACAACTTGTTCCAGGGCCAAGATTCCAGAAATTCTCTGAATTTCAACCTATTGAACCTCCACCAATTCCTAAGTTAGCTGGCAGACCAAGGAAAATCAGAGTAAGGGGTTCCAATGAACCTAGAATCATAAGTTATTCAGATGGGAAGCTACCTAGAAAAGGAATGATACAGAGTTATTCAATTTGTCATAAAGAGGGCCATAACAAAAAGAGTTATCTTAACAAAGGACCTCATGTTTGGCTTTAAATCTGTCGTGCATACTTATGACACCATAATTTAAAGTTAAATTGTATGTGAATCTTTTGTGTTGAATGCTGGATGTAAACTTGTGTTAAATTGTTAAATATTGTATGTGAATCTTTTGTGTTGAGTACTGGATGTGAACTTGTGGTTATAGGCAAATGTAGGAGGTACTGAAGGTGGTTCAATACCATCTGAGGTTGGTGAAAGATCTGGTATAAGAACTAGAAGTGGTGCAGGTGGAACCACCGGTGCTGGAGGTTGTTCTAGGGGTGCTTCTGGTGGTTCTAGCTATGTTGGTACAGGTCTAATCATAGGTGGTGGAGGTTATTTTAGGGTTACTGTAGGTGGTTCAAACGCAGGTGCAACTCCATCAGTTGGCGTTCAAAATGATGTTCCTGAACAGACAACAGCAAATTTAAAAGGTACCTGTTTTCGGATGCTCAGGAAAAGTTAAACTGGTCATAGTGTTTACATGATGAAAGGACAGGTGCTGCAACATACAATGTGAGTGTTTTTGCTTGTATAAAAACTAAGGTAGAATTTGAGCTTTTGTCCATTTAAATTTGTAATATTATGCAACATTTGAGCTTTTGATAATATGTTATTGTTGATTACAGCCTGGTCAACCTTTAGAAGTAGTCATTGAACTAGGTGTCAACATCAGGGAGCCATCTCATAATGTTGATCCAGAGGTCAGGTTCCAATACCTAATGAGCGAGAATTGATAAGAAAAACAACTCAAACTCCAGTCATTGCTTCAAGAAAAGTTCAGTTTAAAGAAGATGCATCATAATCAAGGACAACAACAAATCTTCCTTATCAGCCTCCAGGTTTGAGTTGGCAAGGAAGTCAAGCAATAACACAGAGGTAGATCAAAGCAGAGGTTCAACAGAGGATTGGAAGGTTGAAGAAAAGAGCAAAAATTTCTTAGATTATCATCAATTGCCATGAACTTACTTTTTGTAAATGATAAATTTCAAAGATGTCACAGAAACATCTTATAGCTTGCAAGTTGAATAGGTATTAGCACATATGGTGTTTTTTTGGGGGTAATTTTTTTGCTTCGGGTGGTTTTATCAAAAACTTATTTTTTTTACATATGTGTTATGCCTATGACAGCTACGTTTGCCTAACAATTGGACAATTTGGGTTATATATAAGTCTTTATTCTTTTCACTTTACAAAAGTGCTACAGTGATGTAAACAGTGTTTTTTAACCATCAATTTCAAAGAAAAAATCTTTACATATCAAGCAAAAGGACCACTTATATTACCACAAAAGATGTCATTACACCTTAAATATTGCCATACATATTTTCATCATCAAATACAAAACACTAAACTATCAGCAACCACAATAAGAACAACATGCCCCATGATAACAGAGCTATAGTGTATGCTGCCAACATTTTTTGTTTATATCTTTCACTTTCTTCATTTCGTGACTTCTTCAATCTCGAAAACTCCACCCATTGTTCTTCAATTTCAGCATTAACATCGGTGTATGCAATACTCTTCCTCATTTTCTTATTTTCAGCATACAATATTCTATTCTTAATCTTTAGTTGCTTGATTACTTCCTTGCTTCTTTTGTTCAATGGTCCATTATGCCATTGGAAGAATCCACAGTTGTTCATTTGAAACATAACTCCAATTTAGTTTTTCATTATAACCAAAAATTGCAAAATTTGTAACATATTATTGAAACAAATCAAGCTATTAAGAAAGAAATCGAACCTCATAATTAGAGCACCCATAAAACCTTCGCCCAGGATTATCATCGGTCCAAGAACAGAACCTGGGTGCTTTGAGTCGATATCTACAAAACCTCGATGGTCCCTCATAATTAACCTCGACATTGCTGTACCTTAATCTACCAGTTGATGAGGACGATGACGCCATTTTTTTTCCAGGAAGAAGCTACTTTAATGCTCTGTTACTTCTACACTAAATATGCATTTGAAAAAGCAGGAAGAAGAAGACGAAAAATGAGGGAAATTTTTTGTTGATTTTATGATTTAGGTCAACATATGTATTTAGTAAAGTTGCACTTGCCTATGTTTATTTGCCATGTCAGCCATTAACTAACGAAGATGAATTCCGTTTGTAAAGAAGGGCTAATTTAACCCCTTTTAATTAAACCCTAAGTTATTTGAGCCAAAAAAAAGGGGGGCTTGTTTGAGCTTCGAGGTAAACATGGGGGGCTTAAATGAACCTTATCCCTTTTATTATATTGTAATATTTGCTTGACCTCGATTCCAAACGTTCACAAATTATATTTTTTTTCATCATTTATTTTTAATCATATTTAGGGGTGTAATCGAGTCGAGCGAAGCTTTGGCATGCCTGGGCTCGGCTTAGTCAAAATGAACCATATTTGAGCTCGGCTTGAGCTCGAATAAAATCAGGAATATAGAGTTCGGGATCGGCTAGAGTCGAACTCGAGTTTGTTCATGAACAAAACTTGTTTATATTCGATATGGTTCGTTTGATTGTTCATTTGTTTGATCAATTAGTTGCTCATTTATGAGCTCGATAAGGTGCTCGTCAGAAGCTCATTTATGAGCTCGTCAAGAGCTCATTTGTGAGCTCGTCAAGAGCTTGTTTGCGAGCTCATTTGGACCTAAAAAAATACATAAAGCATCTTATATATGCAAATATAAATTAGTTCCAAAGTAACAAAAAAATATAAATTAAGTATAATACTAGTCATCTAAATGCAAATAATAAAGTTACAGTCATCCAAATGCAAATAATAAAATTATAGTCATCCAAATTCAAAACAACACTTTAGCAAATAATTGTCCTGTAGCAACCTCAATCCAACAAGAGTAAACAACAACATTTTTCATTAATTCGAACAAAGATCAGCCCCAAGTCCACACTACACAAACATGCAACATCATTAATTTAAATTTGAAATATTGTTGATATATATATATATAAACATAAAATTTTAAACTGAAAATTAAATAACCATAACAATCTTTAACACAATTTTAATGAAGGTAGTGTAATTTTCTTGAAATCTTTTTGATCCTACAAAAATAGCAAATCAGAGTGCTAAATGTAAGTAGGCAACATGAAGGTAATTCCAAAAAGATATAACCATAACAGGCCATAACACTTCAAAGCCAGCAGTCAGTTAGCCCTTAAGACATTCAAATTCCAAAGTATCCATAAAATTTCTTCATGTTCTATTGAAATTAGGCAAACTCGTTTATTTTATTACAAGTTGCAATACAATGCATTAAATCAAATCATTATAAGATTAAATCAAAGAAAGAAGAAAAAAATTAAGACGATGATAAACAATCTTAACCAGAGAACAACTAATCTCCTATTTGAATTTTAGTTCACGTCCCTTGAAATCCCAAACCTGCATAGTAACTCTACTCAAATGAAACTTTTCAGCAAAATTTAAAGCAACAAACCCAAGCAATATCCACATCTATATGGTACAAGCTAAGTACCAATCAACAACATAAATAAATAAGACACTATTTTCAACTACAGTTTTGGATTAGGAACTAACATCTTAATAAATTCTAAAAATAACAAGAGGTTTCCACTAGCACCATGCATGTCAGTCAATCTATCCTCGATGATAATATTCATGTATGATTTATGCAGTAAGAGACAATAGCTCAGGAAGCTTTCTTTTAACTTTGTGCTTGCTTGATTCTTGCTTCTACTTTTAAATTAAGTTTAGAATTCCCTTAAAAAGCCATATGGACAAGATGAAGGCATTACAACAAAGGCACCAGGTGGCCAAAGAACCCTTTACATCAAGCATATCATTACCCACGTCATAATTTAATTGTGATAGATAGAAAACTAAGATAAAATACAAAATCAAACACTTGAACGTACACATTTCCTTTTCCTTTATCTACAACCTCTAAGATCAATCGTTACTCATTTTTTGACTACCCTTCCAGGCATCCCAATCGCAAATAAATAATTTCCATGGATTACACCCAGTTTGGTTTATAAAAGTAATAGAAAATGGTGTTTTACCTTGAACAAAGCTTAATGAGTTTAAGAACATTAAAAAAAAAAAGCAAACAACAAAAATTTTCCACCAGAACAAGCAAAATTTTTCCAAAAAACATAAATAATAAACAAAAAAGAGAACTCACTCTTAGGAGGCAAAACTTTAACAACCAAATTGAAATAAAATCTTTAAAAAAAAAACACTCAATTAGCAAAATAGAAACACAGGCAAAGAAAAAGCCTACCTATATCCAGCAAGATAAGCTCCAAAGCTTCTAATAATTATCTGTTTGTGTCTGTTACAATTAATTACTGAATATTATTATTATTTATTTATTTATTTTCTGTCAATTTTACCAAATAATTTCAAGAGAAAAGGTTACTGAATTGGGAGAGTCGGCGAGATGGAGGTTGCTTCACGAATCAGAAGCAAGATGCAAAAAACCACGAGAAGAAGAAGAACGAGATGAAGAATTAAGAGAAGAAGAAGATGTTGATGACGACAGTGAACAAAATCGACATCTAGTAGAGTCAGATAAGAAAAATGAGTAACAATGAAGAAGAGATCTAAGTGAAAATTTGTGGTAATAAAAAGAGTAGAGGAAGAGGAAGATACCTTTCATTAATGGTGTTGTGACAGCGGTGGAGATAGCGGTGATCGACGATAGTGAGGATGAGGGTGATAGAGCGTTGGAACAAAGTGGGGGAGGTAGGCGGCTGCTAAAGAAGAAGAAGGGAGATGGAGATGAAAAATGAGAGAGGCAGCTAGGGTAAATTGAGATATAAGAAAATGAAGGAGCTGGAGGTGTAGGGTTAGAGGGGAGTTATAATATATTTATTCAACATCAAAACTACGTAGTTTCACTATGAAACTATCTATTTTTGAGTTATATTATTTTATTAGTTTTTTGTTATATTAGTTTATTTAACTTTAAAATTAAAATATGTAGTTTATATATTTTAAATAATAATTAGTAATTAGCATTTTTGTAATTAATTATTATTTTACATAGTAATTACTTAATATCAGTATTAATATTTATTTAAAATATAATTATGTATCCTTTTATTTTTTATTAGCATTGACAATCAGTCAATTATATAGTTTATTGTATATCAAAACTATGTAATTTTATATCCAATACTAAGTTTTATTATACAATTTTCATTATGATTAAATTTTATTTATTTAATACTAAGTTAGTATTATATAATATAGTAGTTTTTTTTATTACAAATAATAATTTTGAATTATACTTACTTAATATTAATACTAATATACATTCAAATCATGTGAATATATTAAAATTACTTAGTTTTATTAATGCAAGTACTAGTTTACAAAAAAAATAATAAAAAATTCACTAAGCATTTTAGCTATAGTTGATACTCAATGGTTAATAATCTTAATAGTTTAGTATTTAGTACTCTTATAGTTAATAGGTTTGTAAGTCAAATTTATTTAAAATTAGTAGTAGTATTAACTAATACCCAATAATTACTAATCTAATCTTATATTTAGTAACCTTATAGTAATTAATCTTTTTGTTTATAAGTGATCTTAGTAGTTAGTAATCTTAATAGTTAATTGATACTTAGTATTTAGTCTTATGGTTAATATGTGATCTTAGTAGTTAGTAATCTTATTAGTTTATTTATACTTAGTATTTAGTAACCTTGAAGTTAATAGGTTTATAGGTTAAATTTAGTCATGACTAATACCCAATAATTAGTAATCTAATCTTATATTTAGTAATCTTGTAATAATCTTATGGTTAATAGGTGATTTTAGTAGTTAGTAATCTTAATAGTTAATTGATACTTAGTATTTAGTAGTCTTATAGTTAATAGGTTTATATATTAAATTTAGCCATAACTAATACCCAATAATTAATAATCTAATCTTATATTTAGTAATCTTATAGTTGGTGATCTTAGTAGTTAGTAAGATCATCAACTATAAGTTATTAAATTTATTTATACTACATAGTAATATTATATAGTAAAACTATATACATAGTTTCATGTGAAAACTACACAATTTTAATTAAATTTAATAGTAACTTAGTATTATGTAATACTTTCTATTCTAATATATTTATTGATATTAAATTTTTTCATGTTAATATTAATTTTCTTTCTAATAATTTTAAATTGCTTTATAATATTAAAATTATTTAGAATGGATATTTACTTAATTTTATATTAAGCATTTTAGCTATAACTAATATCTAATAATTAGTACATTATAGTTAGTAACCTCATAGTATTCTTATGGTTAATAGTTATTGTTAAGTAATCTTGTAGTTAATAGTTAATTTTATACCCAATAATTAGTAATCTAATCTTATATTTAGTATCCTCA
>CATIWM010145374.1:0-30621 GCA_949671775.1 Mallotus repandus
AGCTCAATTTAGTCCCTAAGGTTACTCATGTAAACAAGTCAACTAGATTCAATTCATGAAAAATACACATAGTCAAATGGAATGGTTTAAAATGCATATGTTCATATAATATTAATTATAGATGAAAATAGGGATGTTACACCCTTCGCGTGCAATTCACATATTTCAGAAATAATAAAATATTAGTATATTAATATATAATATTAGTTTTCCATTAAAATAATAATAATTTTTCTTATCGTATTCCCTAATTTTTAGCCCTAATTTTTTCCCTAAAAATCTCACCCTCAACTCTCTCCCCGCTGCTCTGCATCTCCTCCTTCGGCTTGCTAATTGATTGTTACAGAGAGAGATGGGTGCACTTCATTCTCAATACACATTAAATCGCCAATTACTCTTTACCATCTCCCACTCTATTGAAACTGAAACAAACACTTAAGAATTGATTTGCTGCTACTACTATCTGTGAAGAGATTTGATTTCTTGATTTGCATTTTTTTTATTTTGATTTTGCTGTGATGGAGTTTTTCGGAGTGGTTCCCTTGCTGCAGTCACCGATTCACCATGACCATCGCCGCTGCCACCATTGCCACCAGGCACTCTCTTCATCCTCCTCATTCTCTTATCTTCCTCAAAAGAAATGTTGCCATCATTCCCTATAATAACAAACAACGCTCTATTTCCCTCATAGTCATAGCTTCTTTAACTGAGTCACCACTGCTACCGCCTTCAGGTTTCTGTCTTTCTTTCTCTCTATTGGGTTTTAAGTTTAGTGGTGTTCATGGTGGGCAACTGATGACCACCTTTTATTTCGTTTCCGGTTGAAGGAGTAAAAAGCACAAAAGCAAAAAACTTTTTATCAGATCTGATGATTTTTTCAGGAGTAGAAAATTCCTGACAGTGCTCTATCCTCTTTCTGGTTGAAAATTCATCACGAAGACTCCTTTTTTGGTGTATCCTTTCTTCTACTTTCTTCCTAATTATTATCAAACCCAATCACATATGTGTGTGTGCTTTTTTTTAATGCAAAAAAGTAAGTTGGTTAATTTGAAGATGTTCATAAGCTCTGCCAATTGCTAGAAAAATAAGAGAATGTCATTACCAATCATTTGTGTTGTTCATGAACTTGTTTGTTGTATGGTCCTTAATGATTGTCTTTCCAGTTACAAATTGGTGGCATTCTGGGGCAAAGGAACGCAGATAAATGCACCTTTGTAGCCTGATCCATCAGCTGAAATTGCCTTCCACTGAAGAAGCTTCCATCTTAATGGCACAAGAATAACCAATTCTACAGAGGAAGCACAAGCAAGCAATCCAGTACAACAACAGAGCATACCCTTTTTCCCTTTTTTGAACCACCCACCACTTTAAGTTAGGTCAAGGTACGTGGTTGGTCGAAGGTTGTGGAGATGGATTCATTACTTGTTTTTCAGGCTTTAACAAATTCCTCTGCTACTGCTAATAGTTTCAGTCTTTTGATAGAGGACTACAAGGCTCTAGTTGCTTCATTACGAGATATACATTTCTCTTTTGTACGTAGATATGAGAATTACTTTGCTCATCGCTTGGCACGAGTGGGTGGTTTAGTGACAGGTTCAAGGAGTGGGGAAATGTCCCTCCCTCTTGGTTATTTAATTAGTTATATTTGGATTCTTCTGTTTAATGTTAAATTTCTGTTTTCGTTCAAAAATTGTTTTGAAATAATAATCTTTATTGATAATCAGTATGGTGATTTTTGGGAAATAATGGTAGTGACTTAGGTGGCAGGTAAGAATTTTTGCAAATTTAGAAGAATAATAATAATAATAATAATAACAAGAAAAGAGACGTAAAGAAGAAAAGAAAGAAAAATATAAAATACGATAAAACATTTCTGCATATTTAAAAGAATATTAATAAAATATTATGTATAATTTATTCACCTTCCTTATCTAGAGCGTGAATGACACGCTCTAATTTCAAAGCTAATTTGAGTTTAAATGGCCGAGAAATTGAAATTTTGGACTTAATTGATACCAAAAGTTGGAATTGGACATATATAACTCTGTGTTATAAGTTTAAGGGGCCTTTGTCTATTTGTCAATTTATTTTTTAATGTATCGTATCATTAATAAGTGAAAAATATTTGCATTTAATGTTACTAAATATAAAGAATTAAAATATAATTAAAATTTTACAATTAATTATGGTTTTTACTATTTAAAAAAGTATTTTAACTTTTTATATAGCACCTAACGAATGAAATGGTTTAATTTTGACTGACGTTCTTAAATGTTAACCAAATAAAAATAGTGAGGCAAAAATTTAATTTTGAAACAAGAAAGATGTTTGTATAAATTAGATTAAATCTCAAAAAAAAATAATTTTCTCTAAAAAGGTTATAATCCTACGTGGCTCACCAAGAATTTCTCCTCAAATTAGGAGATGAATATAAAATACATTACGACACAAAAAAAAATAATTCTCAATTTTTTAGGAGAAATTCAGTACATTACGACACACAAATCGGAATCGCTCGCCCTTAATTCTTCCAAGAAGTTGGAGGAACAGTGAATTATTCTCCTCTCAATATTTGCTTGCTTCATCAACCTCTCCTGCTTCTTGTTCCACTATCAGTTCTGCTCTACCTACAGTCTACAGAAGAAGCTCGCCGCTTTTTTGTTCGATCAGGCGGTGGTACAGCAGATGGCTGCAAAAAATTATTTTCCCTCAATTTGCATCCTGTTACTGTTAACAATTGTTCATCCAGCTCTCTCCAAGTCTCGTCGCCCAATCTCTGTACATCCTTTGTTCTTTTCTTTTTTCTCTTTATGTTTTGAAATTTAATTTGGATGGTTAATTTATGTGTTGAAAATAATTTTTTAAAAAAATTGCAGGAGAGTGATATTAGGCAGAAGAAGAATGAGTGTTATGCTGATATTGAGAGGTTAGTAAGTTACAAGCTGATATTGTTTCTTTATTTTTTGATTTATTAATTTTAGGGTTTTTTTTTTCTGTGTAATTTTGAATGAATATGATGATCATTTTGATGGCGATGGTGGTGAAACAGTGGACTTTGGGGACAGCAATGCAAATCATCAATGACTGCTAAAGAAAATTGCGCTTTGCGCTGTCTTTCTCCTGTTTGTTATCAACTTATCTACGAGAGCGATCCGGTAATTTGGTTGTTTTTTCTTTTTAATATTTGATTTTATTTTGAAATTCTTTATGTTTGATTTTGATTTTCGTTTATTTTTAATTGTAGCTTGAAGAAGGTGAGAAAGATCACGCCAGAAGTCAAGAGTACAAGTATTGTATGTACAAGTAAGTTCATCAATTTCTCCATTCAATAATTCACTATTTCATATATGTTCTGGTACTGGGAGTTTAATTTGCTGTATAGCGATGATTTTAGTTTCTGTAGGACATTGGGACGTTTTTTGTAGTATATTATGGGAGTAATGAATTTGATTGAAGAAGTTAAGCCTCACTGACTGTAATGAACCCTATTAGCTTGGAATAGGTTTGATAATTGATTCAATTCGGTTGTTACTGTATTTGCTTCCGTCATCTCTGCTATGGATCAAGAGATATTTTGCACAATATATGGTGTGGTGGTGGGCTGTTGTCATTTCTGCTGTTGGATGCTTGTAATGAAAGTTGTCATCATTTTGTAGTGGCTACTTGAATGAAATACAAGGAAATTGAGATGTTTTATGTCTGTAATGTATGATTGAGTTTGTGTTTTTTATGCATGTGAGTGGAGGATGATAAAGAGATACGAGGTCCAACATGGGAGAGTATGATATTTCTAGAAAAATAGTCTTTGATTTGTTTTGGAGAAAAATTGAATTGTATAAGGTGTAAGATAGTAATATTGGATGATGTCAATGATATCAATTTGAGTTGCTTTTTGTTGGATCATGGTGACTTGCAAATTGCGCTTAGCTAAATCAAGTGTATGAGTTCACCAAACTAATTTAGGAAGAGAACTGGATATGATGTACATTCAATCATATATATACACCCCTATAAACATTTGACATGTAGAATCGATAAACCTGGACCGACTTAAAGTGCATGGCCATGCTTGTACTAAATTATTATTTTGCTGAAGGATTCCCATTTTCCTGTACAGAGTTCATGATTGCATCTTCACATTTGCTAGTCATAATTGTCTTAATGATTCACGACATTCTATCATTGATGTTCGTAAAGTAGGTAAGAACTCAAAAGTACCGTTCAACTTAACAATAACTTTCTTGTGAATAATAAATATTGGGGACTTAAATATGCATGTCCTTTAGATATAAGAAATGTGGGTCCTACAGCTGTTTCTAATGCAGGATGAATGAACTTTGGTAAAGAATGATTCTCTGATCCCACACATAATAAGGTTAAGTTTTATCGGAAGTGGCTTTAGACCAGGAAGGAGTTGTGGCCATGAAGATTAAAACAATTCCCGGGGTACTTGATGTTCTTTTTATTGGTCCATTTTTCGATGATGCATTGATGAGGGTAAAGGAAGCGAGAGTAGGTTCTAATATCTTATAACTGTAGTAGGCAAGACTATTGGTGAGGAAATTATACTAATCCTTAATCTCATGTTATATTTTTGCAGCTGATTTTTCCTCTGCGTCAAAGCACTTTCATTTTTATTTTCATTGTTATAAGTGGGTAGTTTCCTTATTGGTCATGAGATGGATGGCTTATGGAAGTTTGTTATGGAGTGGTTGGCTTGTGTCTTCCTGTTTAAAAAAAAGGGCAAATTTGGCAGAATTTGTATGTGCTTGTAGTATTTGGAATGAATTATTCAAATTTTAATTCGTGAAAGCAACAATTAAGCGCATGATATTTGGAATGAATTATTGAAATATTGAAAATTTAATTGTCATCATGAATGGAATTGTCATTCCACCACTCCCATTGAAAGCAACAATTGAGTGCTTGATATTAGAATGATTTTTGCACTATGCCTTAGTGATTTTTTTTTTCTTATTGATACTGGAATATATACAGGTAAAAAAAAAAAAACTATATTTAAGTTTCTATTGCTGCACTTACAACAGCTAAAAAAAACATGGTTGGTCTAATCCACCACTCTTTAATTATGACAGAGAATTCTGGCTTTATCGAGGATAAAAATTCCTAGTTCATTTGTTCTTTGCGGTTTGCTTTTTGAACTAATTGCATAGTTGTTTACTGCACCTCATGGCCCTCAAATGCTTTCTGTTCTCCCACTCTCTAGGATATAATTAACACTAAAGAATTTTTTAGTGCCTGAATGCGCTAGTCATGATAGGAACTGATGGAAAGTCGCATGTTCGCATTTGGTTTCAATCATTCTGACATTCTACATTGTGTTGGGACCTTTAAATTCTTATTTTAAGTTATGTTCCGCACATGTTGAAGTTGAGTGAATTGATGTTTGCCTATTTCATTGCATTACAAAAAGCTCATATCACATACAAAATTGATGTCCTGCTAATAATCTCACATTTCTTGGTTTTTCTGCAGGGATTCATTGGGAGAATCCCTCGAGGGAATTAAAGGAGCTTTCGAGCAGTAAATCATGCATCATACACCAGACTGAATGTTAGCAGAATTACTCGTGTATGAAATTTAGCTTTGCCTTTGTGTTGAATGTTATATTTTTTTCAGTATTTCTCTTCAATTGTAAGTGCAGTAAATATGCTCTCTAAACTTCCAATTAGATGACTTGAGATTCAAATCTTTTTCATTGGAGCCCCTTTGATGCTCATTTTTTTTAATAATTCTTGTTACCTTTATTTATGGGTGTTGGCTAGTTTTTCAAAAAATTGTAAATGAATTATATATACTTTTTTTAATACCAAAACTTTCATAATTATTACATATTTTTACAGTACAATAACAGCAAACGTGGAAAACAAATTGGACATAAAGTGCCCAAAAAAGAAGGGTTGTTAATAACTTTCCAGCTGGCCGATGAATTGCAGACTTCTAGATAAATAATGGTAATAATAGTTTTAATCCATTGCTTTATGTGCTGTAAGAGTATATTGAAGGCGGCAATTGCTAATTGCTTTTGACAGCAACATGGACCGAACCCTAAGTTTAATAATTACAGTTAATCACTCCATTTAATTAGTGTTTAAATGGTCAAGTTACTAGTATAAAGTAAACATATTATATTCTAATATGCATTCCTTAGTCAATGACAAACTACATTCATAAAACATGTGAAAATTGCAATCTTAGATTTGAATGTGAAAAAATATGAACATATAACGTGATGGCACGTGTCGATTGAAAAAAAAACAGGAATACATGGATTTTATGCCCATTTTGCCCTTTTATTTTTTTAATTTTATTTTTTTGAAAATTTTAATTTTTTTATTGGAATCTAAAACCTAGATTGCATATAAATGAATCTGTTGTATATTGGTGAAATTAATTTTTTTGAATTTAAAACCTAAGTTGTACACGGGTGAATCCGTCGTACAATGATTTAAATACTCGTAACTTGTTAATTTTTTCAAAAATTAAATGAAAAAAAATAAAATATTTTTTTTTAAATTTAAAACTTAAGTTGCACATTGATGAACCCGTCATGTAAGAATTTAAATATTCGAAGTTTGTAAATTTTTTTTTAATAATGTAATTAAAATTTTTTTGAAGTAGGGGTATTTTTATAAAAGGGTCGCTGCTAGCCACACTTTATCTTTTTCCGGGAAAAAAACAGAATGACGTTCTTCTTTATGTAATTGCTATTTTGTAGGCTTTGCAGAGTTCTTCTTTATGTAATTGCTATGGACTTGACGAAAATTTTTTGTTTATGATTTATTTGATTCACCATGTGTTTTTTGTGGGCTTAACTAATTCGGTTGTTCATATAATTTTTTTTTTTTCACAATAATGATTTCAGCATGTAAGCATATATGACGCCTAATTGATTACTAATATGTGAGGTAATGTTTTTTGTTTTATCTAAAAAAACAGAAATTCAAAATTTAATTAGATTTTGTTCCCAAAAATAATTCATACTTAGCCTGCTTACTTACCTTAGCCTGCTTACTTACCTCACATGCAGATATCAAATGGTTAAATAATTGACACACATATAAATTAGTTATAGGAAAAAATTAGATTTCAAGTGTCATGACATTATTGGTCATGATAAATGACTAAAATGCCTTTTTTTTTTATTAATTTAACTCCTGTATTTTGGTGAAAAAAAGGCAATACGGGTCATTTTTTTTTTAAATTTGTCACGTAACGCTGTAAGTTGTAACATATATTGTTGTCTTTAATTATAATATTTAACTGGATTATGATTGATTCAGCTCAATAATTAATTTCACACAATTGCATTTATTATAATTTAAAGTCAAAATCATTGGTTAAACGAAATAACTCTTATCAACTAATTTCAAAAATTATTGGTTATCGATTATTTATTGTTATGTTATATGCTGAAATAGTGACATATAACTTCTAAAATACTTTATTTTTATAATTGAGAATCTTACTATCACATAATAATATATTTTTCTCTCATATCAGATTAATTTTAGCTATTACATTTAAATAAATAAATAAATTCATTGTTTCATTACAATAATTAAAGAAAAATGCATACCATTATAAAAGGTGAATCAATAATTATAAATAAAAATTTAATTTGACGTGATGAAGAGCTAAAACAAGACCTTTATCTTTTCATATTTGAGCCTTGAATTGCTAATTATTGCCTTGCCTTCAATAATTCCTCGGCCATCTTTATTATAGCTTCTTCTCCAAAATAATCCTTCACAGCTCACTCCACTCTTAAGTTCAGTGAAGTGCTTTCATGAAGGTCCAAAACCAAGCTTAAACCATCCCATTTTGCAATCTAAATCCTCCAAAACCCCTTCTTCAAATCTCTCCTCAACATTCTATTGTTAAAGACTAGCTAGCTAGCTTTCATGGAGGTCCAAAACCTAGAAAACCAGAAACCCAATACAGATCAAGTAGTACTTTTCATGGACCAACAAACTCCCAAACTCAAAGATTCACCGCCACCACCACAATCTGATTCCACTACCACCACAGGATTCAAATCCTTTCGCCCTCTCAACCTCTCAAAACCCAAATCTCGTTTTGCCGAAATCAAGTACCCTCCACCTACAAAATCCATCCCTGAATCCGAAGAACTTCATCCCTTAAACCCACATGAAACTTCCACAGACGAAGAAGATGATGATGAGGAATGGTTCGAAAACATAGAAGGAGATTATGATGATGAAGAACATTCAAAGTACAAAAAAAGAAGAAAAAGAAAGATCAACAAGAGAGCATTAATAGAGTTCACCTTGTTTCTAGTAATCACAACTTGCTTGATATGTTCTTTAACTCTTGAATCAGTCAATGAGAAGACGAAATGGGGCATAGAAATATGGAAATGGTGCCTTCTTGTTTTAGTCCTTTTCTGTGGCCGTCTTGTTTCAGGTTGGGTGGTAGGGTTTCTCGTTTTTCTGATAGAAAAAAACTTCATGCTCAGAGAGAAAGTGTTGTACTTCGTTTATGGATTAAGGAAGAGCTTTCAAAATTGCGTATGGCTAGGTTTAGCCTTACTCGCATGGATGATCATGTTCCACGATGTCCATAAACACAACAAAGTCTTAAAGAAAGTCTTTAGATTCCTTATAGCTGTTCTTATTGGAGCTACACTTTGGCTACTAAAGATCGTTCTTGTTAAGGTTCTTGCTTCATCTTTTCACGTAGCTACGTTCTTTGATCGAATGAAAGAAAGTGTTTTCCATCACTACATTCTTGATGCACTCTCTGGTCCTCCACTAGACGAGGACGAAAGGGAAACCCCTCGCCGGAAAAACCTCCGCCACTCAAAAACGTTACCGGCAAGGCTGAAGGAGAGGTCGGTGCCTCTGACACCATCAAGGTCAAAAAAGTATGGACCCGGAAAAATAGACATGGAAAGGTTGAGGAAGCTGAGCTTGCACAGT
Organism: Mallotus repandus; assembly: GCA_949671775.1. NCBI lineage: Eukaryota > Viridiplantae > Streptophyta > Magnoliopsida > Malpighiales > Euphorbiaceae > Mallotus > Mallotus repandus. The sequence goes on from CATIWM010145374.1 coordinate 8,964, forward strand.
AGAGCAACTGCATGGAGCGTGAAGAGGTTGGTGAGTTACGTAAGGTCGACAGGGTTGTCGACGATTTCAAGAACTGTGGATGATTTTGGAAATGGAGAGTCGGAGATTAGCAGTGAGTGGGAGGCTAGAAGCTGTGCTCAAAGGATCTTCAAGCATGTTGCTAAGACTGGCGCCAAGTAAGTTCTTTCTACATGAAAATTTCACTATTAATTATGATCAAATGGTCGGAATTAGTCAAAATTTATTAGATTTTGATACGGTAATTTAGTCAAACAAAAAAAAAGTCCTATTAGTTGTTGTGTTTGGTTTTGCAATTTGTTTTCCAAAAAGGTATGGTATTTTCACACTATATATTCCACATAAATTTTTCCACAATAATAATAACGAAAATTTTCTTTTAATAAAATATTTTTTGGGTTCTATTAATTAAAACATATTATTGCATTGTTTTTGTAGATCATGATATATTTTTAATCGTAAAATATTTTTTTTTACATGGATCAATAGGGGGAGACATGGGGAGACATGGATGCATGGTAACCGAATTATAAAAGATATTTTAAATTAGTTTGTACATTATAATTTTTTTAATATATTTTTCTAAATCAAAATCAAACCATTGAAATTAGTCAATTAGTTAAATAACTAATCAATTTAAATGGTATAGTTCAAAATTTTTTTAATGTTAAATATATTTAATATGGTATTATATAAAATATGCATAAAGCTAAGAAACTAAAATAAATGAAACTTATCTAATTAAGAACTAGTATTAAATAAATGAATCATCCAAAAAGAATTCACAAACTTTTATATCACATACATTTAATAGAAAAATAACGATTATATGCCACTGAGAATATATAAAATAAAATTAATAAAGTCCATAAATTAAAAATCATTAAAGTTTTTTTAAAAGTAACATTATTTTTATGTTCTAATTGAGCAAGTGTGTTTAACCCTTGAAAAGAGAAAGAGTTAAAAATTAATTTACATACAATCGAATAATTATTAAATCTTTTTAACTTAAAAAAATTTATAATCCAATCAAAAATAAAAACTATATATTATTTAGTTTTGTTAATTTTTTATTAATTAATTACAGAAAGTCAAATTTTAATTTTTTTTACATACATTTTTATGAATTGAGACTATTGTGAAAAGTGCAAGGTCCTACATGCATGTAGAACCTCTTTATATGGGTAAATTCTTTAAATGGTATTAGAGCTTTGTACTCTATTATAAAATGGTATAATTACTTCAATTTGTATATTTTTGGTATCAAAACATTGATTTTAATTGCACCGAGAAGTCTCAAAAACACAATCAAGCTAAATTTGATAACGTAGCAACCAGAAATGCCCCAGTCAGCAGCCACATCGTATACCATATCGGTAAACTGTTGTAACTTGTTTGATGTTTTGCTTTTCGGACCAGTTGAGAGAATTTTGAAATAATTCAATTCTGAACAAGTAGCATCATTAACTTAATTTTTTTTATTATTTTTTTACTTTTTATTTTTTATTGTTGACGTATTATATGATATCACTGTTGACGGGGCATCTCTAATTGTCACGTCATTAAATTTGGGCTAATTGTATTTTTGGACTTTCCGGTACAATTAAAATTGATATTTTAGTACCAAAAAGATACAAATTAAAATAATTATATCATTTTATAATCGAGTGTAAAATTTTAGTATCATTCATAGAATTTACCCCTCTTTAGAGTGAGAGGGGAAGTGGCCAGCATAATTGTATATGCTATTGTGGGGACTCCACACTATATATATATATATATATATATATATATATGTATATATATATATATATAGTGATAATGATGATAAGACTCATGGTACATTTGATGGTTGTCCATAAAAAAAATGGTACATTCGATGTGATAAGATTTTCCTTGGATAAAATATATAAAAAGCTTGTTTGATCTTATAAATTGGTTGATTATTGTAATTAGATGTTAAAAATGAGGATGAGTGTTGTGTCTATGCAACCCACTCACTATAGCTAGAGGTCACTAGCCTCCACTTTGGGTGTCATTTTCTTTGGTTGTTTTATGGAGGTCAAGGTCTATTTACGTACATCAAATCCCACTTAGGTCACATTTGGTGCTGAAAACGGTCTTTAATTTGATGTACTAATATTTGATTTATCTGATAATTTAAGCCACATCTTACTTTGATTTTGAGGGATCATTATTGGGAGTGCTCTATGATTATTTAAAAATAGGAAAATATTTTGTATCATGATTATTTATGAAGTAAACAATGTATCATGAATCATAAAAAATTATAAAAATAGTTATCTCGATATTATAAATAGATCATTCAAAAAATTTGAAGATAAAAGTAGAAATAGTCTATATATTTCGTCTTTTAATAACCTATAACTGTTATGAATGACACCTAATGATGTCCTTAAAAATAATTATTCAATAATTATTGTATTGATGTGATTTTAACATTATACTATAAATTTTTTTAGAAAAATATAAAAGTTTAAAAAATAAAGTATATAATCACACATATTTGCTCTTATTTCCTAGAGTATTATACTTATAATTTATTTATCAAAAACTATTATGGGAGTTGGTTGTCAATTAAATTTTAGGTTGGCCTTTAAGTTGAATATTTGAAGTTTAACCATGAAACTAAGGCAGCTCAAAAACAGTTATCACCATAAAAAAAAAAAAAATAACCGTTAAAGTTGGTAAATTAAACATGGAATTTTGAAAATTTTGGACACCAGGTGGAGGGAGGGACCAAGATTAGTAGGCAGCATTTGGACAGTTGAGCAGTTGAATATGGCTGCTGTGATTGTCCTTTTGCAATCAAAGATTTATATGATCAGATCTTGTTGTTGAACTTTTCTTCTTTTAAGACCAATGCCCATCAATTTTTTTTCTTCTTTTTTTCTTCATGAAGAAAAAAAAAAAGATAAATCCCATCAACCATCAAACATCATAAAATAAATAGCTATGTCGTATCGTATTTACCAAATATGTCAGAGCAAATTAACTAGGAATCTTCTTCTCACACAATAGACAATAAAGCAAAATCATCCAACCTCTTCCTCTCTCTAGTGCCCATATGCAAAAGTTTCGTTGTCACTTTAATTTTTCTACTATTGATAACAAAAAGTAGGTATTTTAAGTCTTAAATTGCTGTTATAACACAACTACGTACAAGTACCTAATGGAATTTTTTTTTGAAAGACCTTATGGAATTTTTTTTATTGCTATTTTCTTATAGTGTTTTATTTGCTGTGATGGTAAATCTTTTGTTTTCATAATATGAATACATGTACAAATTATGTTGTAATTTATGTATTTGTAGGTACATAGAAGAGGAAGATTTACTTAGGTTCTTGATGAGAGAAGAGGTTCATACCATATTTCCCCTTTTTGAAGGAGCTATTGAGACCGGAAAAATCACTAAGTCTTCTTTTAGAAATTGGGTGGTAAGCATAAATATAATATTTTCAATACTTATATTTATATATGTTGAATTTTATTTGTATGGACGTTTATCCTATACTGCACAATATTAAGATATATTAGATTTTAATATTGTGCAACATAAGATTTTATTTATTGTGCGAAATTATCAAAAACGTCTTTGATAATTCCGCACATTAAAAAAATCTTATAGTATAAAAAAAATTACTCGATTGATATCATTGATATTAATAGAGACTTGTATATAGTTATTTATTTTTCTATTAGCATAGAGGTTTAGGGGTGGGTGGGATTCGAATCCCTTCTTACAAGTACCAAGTCCTGTGACGGGATGGAGAACCATTTCATTTTAGGCAGACTGATGTATATATGATTATTTGTTGAAGCATATATAATTATTTCAATTCATAGGTACATGCTTATGTTGAGAGGAAAGCATTAGCCCATTCTTTAAATGATACAAAGACTGCAGTTCAGCAACTTCACAAGCTAGCAAGTGCAATAGTGATATTGCTTATAATTGTTATCTCTCTTCTTGTAATGGGATTGGCGACATCAAAGGTTATCTTCGTAGTCACTTCTCAGCTATTACTTGTTGGTTTCATGTTCCAAAACACTTGCAAAACCATCTTCGAATCCATCATTTTTGTCTTCGCTATGCACCCTTTCGATGTGGGTGATCGTTGCGTAGTTGATGGTGTTCAGGTACGTATGAAATTTTTTTAATACATAACATGGAAGCAATTAATTATGTGAATTTTTTTAACTAATTACATTTAATTTTTTTCTTAATTACTGTGTGGTGGTGGTGCAGATGATTGTTGAAGAAATGAACATTTTAACAACTGTGTTCTTGAGATATGATATGGAGAAAATATATTATCCCAATTCGGTTCTTCTTACAAAGCCTATAAGTAATTTTAGAAGAAGTCCTGACATGGGAGATTCTATTGATTTCACAATTGATGTCTCTACTACAGTTGATGACTTCAATGCTCTCAAGAAGGCTATACAAACGTAAGTAATTATTTATGTGAAATTAAATTATTCTAATTACCTTTTTCATTAATTCTGAAATGAAATATTAACAAGATAACATCTGAAAAAATAATAAAATTTAGTTTTAACCAAATTAATTGATTCGATATGTTTATGTGTTTTTTTTTTTATAATGATTTTTGATGCACTACAGTCTTAAGGGTTTTGATAAATTTGGATTGAGCCGAATGGATTCAGGACAAAACTCTTTCACCATCTGTTTATATTTCATATATGCATAAAATTTGAAAATATTAATTAATTAAGAAGGCTGAATAATGCATTGAATTTATGCAGTTACATAGAGAGCAAGCCAAAGCATTGGAGTCCAAAACATTCATTGCTGGTTAAAGAGATAGAGAATGTGGACAAGATGAAGATAACGCTATGCGTACAACACACAATGAACCATCAAAACTATGGAGAAAAGAGCAGTAGAAGATCAGAGCTTGTTTTTGAACTAAAGAAGATATTTGAGAATCTTGGTATTAAGTATCATCTTCTTCCACAACAGATACATGTTACAGAACTCAACATGAGCAATGGAAGGATTAATTAATGCAATGTAAAAGAAAGGAAAAACAAAACAAATGCAAGGTTTGTTCATATTTTGTATTTTTTTTGGCTTTAAATTTTTAATCACTTGCGGATGTGGTATAATTTAAAGAATATATATATATATATATATATATAGAGAGAGAGAGAGAGAGAGCAATAATAACGAAAATTGTGGAGATTTTGAGAAAATTTATGTTATTATTTATCAATATTGATAAAATTTTATTATTTTTATAATAAATTATTAAAAAATGACTGATTTACTGTAGCGATACAGTATAAAAATGACCATCAAATTTCATGCTTATTTACGTCAATTGCCCCTGTCTTTTCCTCTTTCATTTGCAAAAAATAGGCATTGAATTTCATGTTTATTTACGTTAATTGTCACTATCTTTTCCTCTTTCATTTGCAGAAAACGACGCCGCTCCAACCTGTAACCCATGCATGACAACCCACTCCAATTCACTACATAATTTGTTTTTCTATTTTGTCAGCCCACCAACTAATTATTATTATTTTTATTTTTATTAATCTTGGTTGGAATGAATAAGCAAAAAGTTCAAGTAGCTAAATTTTAAAAAAAAAACTAGCTAAATTAAAAAAACAACTAACTTAGGAAAAAAAAGTCCATGTAAATTTATTTAGAATTAAGGAAAAAAATACACATATTGCTATATTGCTATATTGCTATATTTTAACCTATTGATATACATCAACAAATTAGCAATTAATTATTTTTTTCCACAGTTAGACAACGAATTAACAAAAAATATCCTTTCTTAGTATGAGATTAATTTTTTTTCTTAATATTGAACTACCAGTCTTAAAATAATTTATTATAGCCTTGCATTATTTTTTTTTTCAAAACTTAAATATATATTTATTATTGATGTAGCAATATGTTCAAAATTTGATATAGTTTATCGTTATCTGTTATGATATCAATTCTATTTTCTTTATTTAATATATTTAATTGGTTATATTGTTATAATTGATTGCTCCTCCTGGTGATACTTGATGCTGATGCCTGATGTTGATTTATTTTTATCTGCTAGCGTTTGAATTTCAATCAATTTATTTTTTATTTGATGCAACTATATGCTTAAATAAATATTGCAGATAAAATATCAAATTGCTTTTGAAATTTTTTAAAAAAATTTCTATGTTTGGTAAATGTAATTTTATAAATTATTGTAAAAAAAATATGGTTAGCACAGATTATCTTTCTCGTATTATATATAACTCACAATCTCATTGGCTTGTAATGAATTAAAAATAAATTGTTTAATTATAGCAATAGCCATGGGAGAGCGGAGTGAAATGGACTTATCAAAGCGCGTGGAAGGCATTATGATGTGGGGTAAGGGGACCTTTAGATTCCACAATCGAAGAATGCACTAGAAGGAGGCATCGTAAGAGCGACCATAAATGGCAAAGCATTTGCCACTGAAGGCGATAGGTCCCTATATAGACGAAGTGAAACATCCAGCTGATGATTAAAAAAATTATTTAACTTACGCAATAACCATATATGTTAGTTATATATAACTGTATGCTTTTATTTCAAAAGAAAAAAATAGATGATTTAGCGGTATAAGTTTTTTTACAGAAAAAATGAAAATTTCATTTATTGATAATTAAAATTATGGCTTAATTAATAAATAATATAAAAAAATACAGTAAAAACGTACTAAAATAAAATATCATTTAAATCATTTCTCACTATTTTAACTGCAGGATTAGCAATAATAAACTAACTCGCTTGAAATATCAATAAAAATTTCACATCCAAAAGAGATATAAAATTCATAAAAAGTACACACCAAAATTCTATTAGTGTTAAGAACTTCATAAAAGAAAATTTAAAGATTTTAATAAATAAAAATATATATTATTAAATATAAAGAAAAAAAAGTAAATAAAATTAAAAAAATTATCACCAATTTAAGAGTCGTTTGATGATGATTGAAATGAATTTTTTTTTTATAAAAAAATAAAATAAAAAAAAAAGAAAAAAGACTGTTAGAATCTGCATACATTTTTTTGAACAATAAAATTCATTAATTCAAAGTCCTAAGGCATCTAAATACAAAATAACATCCAATGCATAAGGAATAGTACAAGTTCAAGAAGGATTCAACAACAGAGAATTTACAATTTTTAAGACCCAATTTGCAGCTTTATTAGTTGTTCTACTAATATGCCGAAAGACAAAATATGGTTCCCCCTTGATAAGGATGCCAATTTCATGAATGAAAACTTGAATATCCCAAGGACCTTCAGCGCTGTCACTCTTAAGAGCATATATTAACCTTTTATAGTTAGATTAGAAGATCACCTTGTTCAAGCCCTTAAGTTTAGCCATGAGAACTACTGCTAACAAAGCTTGAGCTTCAGCAGCTAAAGCTGACACAGTTGGTCTTTTAAAACAAAAAACATCAATGAACTTGTCATATTCATTCCTAATAATCACAGCCATGGATGATATGCCATCTAATTCATCAAAGCTAGCATCAGTATTAATTTTAAATTCACCTGGACAATGGATGCGCCAAGTAGAAACCCGTTTAGGATATTTTGACCTTTTACTCACCAAGCAATTTGGTCTGATAACATCCCTGCATTGATTCTGTTGGGTTTTGTGATTGGAAAACACCGCTGAAAATAAAATTTTTATCACAAACCTGAACCAGGATTCATGTAATTCGATTAATTCATTGATTTAGGGTTTCTAAAAACCTTACCACAGATGCAAAGAACATGCAAGATTGTTGGAAGGGCAAGAGGGGGTTCACACCGGTGACACCCTACCTCGAGCTTTTCATTCTCTTTTGTCAGATTAAGACGTCTCCAAATGGAAACGTATTCTACTATTATCCACACGAACAACCTTTGATTAAAACAAATGTGTGCTAGCACCTTTTCTTTGAATGTCTCACAACTCAAGAACTCTGTGTTTTATTTTCTAAAAGGAGAGAAAATGAATTTTGGTGGCAGCACTACAACAAAAATGCAAATTTGAGACGCACCTAAAACGTCGTTAAAAATGCTAAAAACGTCACAAAAGAGTATTTAAGACGAAAATAAAATGTCACGACGTGTGTCCCAATAATGACATCGCAAAAGGTAATTAGGGACAAAATTTGCAAAATATCTCTAAAATATTACATTTTGTGTCACGACCCGAACTGAAGGTTCGTGACCAATACTAAAGATTGGGGATATATAAAGTAACCGAATCCCGTAGCAAGCCTTAAAAATTTTTCGTGGAAATAAACAATACATTAAACAATAAAATAAAACAAATGCACAATATTATAAAAGCATAAAACAATATTCTTAAATACAATATTTCAGTTCAGATACAATATTTAAGGGTCAGGTACAAACAAAATATTGATAATACAAATATGAAATTTAAGTACTACGGTGTCTAGAATTTAATTACACAGTACACAATTTAAATTAACATACACAATGCTGCCGGTGAAGAATGAACTCGGCGCAAAGGAGAAATACTAGTAGACTGACTGTGAGGTCCTGAAAAAAAAATTGAGGGGAATCAGACCTTACTGAATGAATCAATTTTATAAAATGCATGCTGATTTTAAAAATCAGTTATTAAAATTCTTTCTAAAATAAAATAGAATAAAATAATTATGATTATTAAAATCATTTACTTTTCTCGATTATATTATATCGAGTCTCTTTAAAACTTTTTAAATCAATTTAATTTGAAATTCTCATATAAAACATTTAAAATATTTATTTTGGTGGAAAACTAATAGAACCCTAAACCATTATTCTAATAGTCTTTCGGCTCTCTTAATCCAAGTGACTGTCGTCTCGAGAGCAAAACATCAACCGAGTTACTACCACAGTCATTTCACTTATTCCATATTGGATGTTCCGAGCGCAAAGCATCCATCGAGTTACATTCCTTTTTCATATCATTTACCGGCCCGAGAGCAATGCATCAATCGAGCTCAATCATATACATATATGTCATATACTAGGTATTACCCGTGTGCACGTGGTCCTAGTGATACCCACTAGGTAGCACGTTCTACCATTATCTCCAAATCAAATTTGGATTATAAATATTTAAATCAAATAAATAAATAATTCATAAAAAAATGAATAAATAAGCAATTTAATAAATAAATAATTATATCGAATAATTTATCTCGTAAACATACTTTATTTTAATTACTAGAAAATATATTAAAATCTCGCAACATACATTTTATAAAATTAACTCACAGGTTAAGCGTGCCGGACGACTCGTTCTCTGCTGTTCTTGTGCTACTGCTCGTGCCCCGGAGTTCTCTAAAATAAATAATATTTATTTAAAATATGCTTGTAAGATAATTAAATGAATTCATGAAATGAAGGAATGAGAAAACTGACTCAATCTAAGACACAATGTTAATCAGACTCAGAATTATGACACAGGTTGATGTCACACTTTATGAGAAATCTGTCGAAAATTCGGCAGAGTCTCCCTTGTAAAATGGACAACCCTCTACTAAAAGTAGAGTCGACCCTGCAAGAAAACACACTTCGAATATACACTTCACGAAACTACACTCGGGTTGGACTTCCAAACTACACATAATTCCGACCGAGTTCCAAATTCACAATAATCAATAAACTAATATAATTTTCAATAAATCATAAAAATCTCATTTAAATATCACAATTCAAATTTTTTCCACAATAAAATGTAAAATATATTTATTTTCAATTAAATAGTAAAATTATAACTTATATTTAAATTTTTGTTAATAAACATATATAATTCAAATATTGCAATTAAATTAACATTTATTGCAAATAATCATTTAAATTACTTAAATACATTATAAAATTAGTAAATAACTCAATTAAGCTTAAAATAATAATTAAACTTATTATTCATATATTTTTCAAAAATTAGTAATAATTAACTAAAAATAGGAAATATTTTATAAAAATTATTTTTATACCATTTATTACTCAGATACTGTCTAAAACATATTAATTTACATTAATTTCAACAAAAATATAAAATTCACTAGTTTCTCCAAAAATCCATTTTTCACATAAACATTCAAAAATTTATAATAAAAATTCTATACATAATTTTAATAAACTTTCTTTATGAAACTTGCTCAAAATAATAAGTAGCATTTATTAAAAATATATTTAACCTGATACCGGAGCGGTACCGGAACAGTAACTCCGATCAAATAGTACAAATTTCAAAAAAATTTCAGAAAAATAAATAAAAATCATCAATGGGTAGCTTATAACTTCTACAACAAATAATCCGAAAGCACCAACATCTAATAAAATCATTAACAAGCTCAAACCGATAATTTACTCAAAAACACATAAATTAAAAATCAAATTTTGAGAGGTTTACCGGAGTTAATTCCTTAAAAAAATTAAGGAATCAAGAAGCTTAGAGGATGAGGAGGCTAAAGAATTAAAGATTTCCGGCTGGGGACGTCGGAAAAGTCACCGACCAAAAATTGCAAACCGGCCAAAAACTGAACCGCAGCAACCGAAGAAGAAGGCTACTACTGGACGACGATCAGGCGATGGCGAGGTGGCTGCAGCGGCGATGGTTGGTGATGACAGTGGCTGTTGGTTCAGTTCCGGCGAAGGAAGAAAGAAAGAAGAAAAGAAATGGTGATGAGGAAGAAGATGAAGTGAAGTGGCTACTGCCACTTCACGTAAATATTTTTTAATAAAAGCTACTGTCCTTGTCCTTTTTTCTTTTAAAAAAAATAATAATAATAAAAGAATACTAACATAAAAATCAATATCTCTCTCTAAATCTTAAAATACACACAATAAAATACTTTTATTAAAATAAAATTAACCCACTTTTATAAACTAATAATTAAAATAAATTTCATCACCAATTATTCAAATTTAATTTCACAAAATAATAATCTTAGTATTAATAAAATATTTATTAACACTGCAAATCTCAAAATATATTTTAAAATTTTAAAAATAAATTCGGGTGTTTATCAGAACACAAAGAGTCACCATGTAAGTCCTACTTCCAGCCAACCATACAAGCCTATTCCTCGCTGTGTACAACTAGGAGAAGGTGGTAAAATATTGAAAAGTGTATGATTAATTAAGTAGTTATGAATCGCTATAGTGCGTTGCAACTCGCGACACATTTACTATTTTACTCCTAGTTAAAAAAAATTCATTAGATTATTAAAAATTTACAAGTTTCGGATGTTTAAATTTTTACGCGGCGGGTTCATCCGTGTGCAACTTAGGTTTAGATTCCAAATTTTTATTTTTTATTTTTCCATTTACTTATTAAAAAAAATTTACAAGTTATGGGTGTTTAAATCCTTACATGACGGGTTAACCCATGTGCAACTTAGGTTTTAGATTTCAAAAAATAAAATAAATTTCATCAATATACGACGAGTTCACCTGTGTGCAACCTAGGTTTTAGATTCAAACAAAAAAAATTTGAATTTAAAAAAAAATTGAAAATGTATAAAAGGGTAAAATTTAGATTTAAAAAAAAAATTACAGATTACATGTGTTTAAATCCTTGCATGACGAATTCACTCATGTGCAATTTAGGTTTTAGATTGAAAAAAGTTAATTGAATTTTCAAAAAAAAAATTCAAAGAAAAAATAATTGAAGGGCAAAACTGAAAAAGTTGCAACTCGCGACAGCACTGTACACGTCGCGAGTTGCGACATGCATCATGACCCTTACAGAAAACATGTCGCAGCCCGTCCACCTTTTGCTGCCTTAAATAAGTCTCCATAAAGAATATAATTTATGGTCAATGTGTTTTAGCTTAAAATCCCAATACAGGGAACGTCCCGGGATTCCCCACACCTTAAAAATTCCAACTTACCACTCTCATAATTGATGTCTAATAGGATTGCAAAACAGTCTCTGCCTCATAATTGATGTTAACAGTTGCCACTATTATATCAAGCTTAGATTTTTAGTAACAAGTAGAGAAGTGAAGGACTAGGGAGTTGATTTAGTAATATCATCACCTAAACTTCATTTGCTTCTAATGAGATATATGGGTAATAATGAAATTGGTACCTGGTGTAGCTCAACATTAGATGAAAACGAAGGGAGTCTAACCAACTTCTTGAAATGTTTTGATCTTCTTAGACTTGACAAAGTGCCATCAGCGTCAATATCTACAGTAAAATAGGACGAAGTATGATTTGGTGACTTAGAAAAGATTGAAAGAGTAGCTGAAATAGAAACTGAGGCATTAACAAACAGGCAGTTATCGATAAGGTTTAAAGCGTTAGGCTTCCCATCACTTGGTGTTTTACTAAGCTGTTGAGCAACAATTGTTATACCATGAACCCCTGTCCATATTGTAATATTGACCAGGGTCCATCACTCGTGTGAATGAATAAAAACAGACTTTTCTCTTTTTATCGTCACCTTCTTCTTCTTCTGGCTATTAATGTCATGTGGTACCGTGTCACATTCTCTGCTACTACTGGTAACCAGCCTCGCCAACCCAACATCACTTATCTTAGACATATAGTTGTCGTCTAGCAGTATGTTTATTGGCTTGAGGTCGCGGTGCACCAGTGGTTCTGGCTTGGTCTCTGTAAGCCTGATGGATTACTCATTGGTTTTATGCTCTATAGTCCTTATTAGCCTTGTTATCTGTTTTCTCTGCCTTTGGAAAGCTTTTCTCTGCTAGAAAGCATGAATTAAAAATCAGCAATAGATTTGTTTCTAGGATGATAAATTGTTTGGAAGATATATAAGTTATCATCTTCTGCTCCTTCGTTGGTCTTAAAATATCTATATAATAATTGCAGGCAGAGCATAAGATACAATCAGCATCTGGCCTCTACACATGCGACTCGTGCAAGTGCCACAAATGTTCTCTGTGTTGAGGAAACAATGGGCTCCCATGGCTTTTTGCATATATATATATATATATATATATATATATAATGGATTCATACCTTTTTTTATCTGAACCTTAAGTGTATAATTAATAAATCTATATGTTGTGTTCAATGAACCTATAGTTTTTTATTGATGAATCTATGTAAAATAATGAAATAGAGTATTAAAAGTGATGAATCTATAGTTGATAACTAATTAATTTTCATGATTTAATCAATGAACTTATACTATTTAACCTATTAATTTTTACTTAATATTAATATATTAAATTAATAATATTGTTAAATAACGAACTTTATTAATAATAATTTTTTAATAAATGAAGAAATTATTTTTTATTTATCATAAAAAATTTATTAATATTATTAATTAATTAATAATCAAATGATCTTGTAGATAAAGATCAATGAGCCTAATACAAATTCACTAGCCTTTACTTGTAGGTTCATTGATCATTACCTGCAGATTCATTAGTCTTTACCTACAGGTTCTTTGACCTTTGAACTTGCAGGTCCAAAATTAATCAATTGCCAATTAATCAATTTCACATGAGTGAAATCGCAAATGGACACAATATCTAAACCTCTAAGGTTTATTAGAGTACTGTAGCAAGAATCATAATGAACACTGAATATGCCATTGTATTCAACGGAAGATAGAATGCGTCAAGTACCTGAGGTATTATATTCTTTTCCATCACATCTTTAAACAGAGGGGGCGGTGGCAAATTTAGTCAAAGCATCAAGAATGGAATTCTAAATGTTTCCGTGAAAACATCATCATGTTCATTCCCACCATCTGTACTTTTCTGGATTCTGTTCTGGTCATCACCATTTTCTTTCTTCTCGGCTATAGCTTTGCTGGGAATCTCCTCATGCCTATATATCTCCGCTGTTTATACTTTTGTATTATGGTTGGCCTCTTTCACTCTGTTTTTAATAGAACTATAGTTCTTTTCACCTAATCAATCTTCTTTTATTTTTTTTTTGTTAACATTCTTCAGTTCTTATTCAATATTCTACAGTATCATGCATCAAAGATTTCTCTGCTGAATGGTTTCTCATCATCGACATCTCAAGTATTTTCTTGACATTTGAAAAGAATATATATATATATATATATATATGTTTTCTTTAAGAGAGAAAAAAGACAACGTGAAAACACTCATAAATTATGTTGTTATTTCTATTTGGAGTTCGAAGATTAGTGTGTAGCGTATTAAGAAGCCATGCCATAATTGAGAGAGAAAAACGTTAACAAAAAAGTGTCAATCGTGCCCATATTGCAATATGAATAGAGGTTCATGATATAATTTGCCATTGAGCAGTAGTAAGAGGAACAACCACATTATCTTTTATTGGCCCAAAAGTTTCAGTCTTAGAATAAAGCTTATGATACACATCAACATTTTACAAAGAAATTTGAGCTGAGACGTGGGATCTCGACTAGACCCAATATTAGTACATACCTAATGTAGACTTATGTCGAATCACGTTAATTTTTATGTTTTTATTTTTATTTTATTTTCGCATTTATTATCTTAAATAATTTTTCCTATTCACTTGCGCTTTCATAATTCTAAATTTCTTAACACTTCTAATTTACATTCACATTCCATTAATTGTTTCAAAAAATTTAATAAGAATTTTTTTTATTTTGTAATATTTATTTGTAAATAATAATAATAATAATAATAGATTCTTCAACTTGATGCTAGTTTCTTTGCAAAAGTATGGAAATGCATAGCAACATCAATATTAACAGCCTCTTTAGCCTTAGTAGATGTGGGCTACACCTTTTTGGTACCATCTTCATTGTTATAAGGGTAAATTACACTACTTCATTATTTTATCACATTACACTACTTCATCCGTAACATTTGAAAAAACTCTTATTCATCCATGACATTTGCTTTTTCTTATACTATTTCATCTATACAGAAGGACTAATGAGTGCTAAAAAAATAAATGTCAGGAATGAATAATTATTTTTTTTAAATGTTAGGGATGAAATAGTGTAATGTGACAAAATACATGGGAAAAATATAATTTACCCTTGTTATAATTTCTCAAGTTGCTGCTTATTCAGTTGATCAAGACTTCCAATATTAGAGACAAGGTTCTTGCTCTTCCATTGTTCATTTGATTACCATACTTTCAGAAAATCAATTCATCAAGAAGAATCAAAAAAATTTTGCTCTTATCATCTCATGATTAGTTTCCATTGGTTGGCTTTTCATTTACTTCTTGTTGTTGGACTTTTTCTTAGCCAACGGTAATGAGAGAGCACAAAAAATGGCTAGGAAAAGTAAAGGAGAAAAATTAATTTTTTTGTTTGGAAAAAGGAGAGAAAATATATATTAAAAAAAGAAAAATTTTTCTCTCATCTTTGTCTCTCCAAATCAGAAAGAAAATGAAAAAAAGTGGAAAAAAATGTATTACATAGCTTATTTACTATTTTATCCTTAGTTATTTATCACTAACGCTTACTACATTTCTTTCTTCTTTTTTTTTTCATCAACTACCAGTTTTTTGGTTAAAATTCATCTTTCCTTTTTCTCTCTTCTTCTAAAAATAACAATATTTGAATGAGTTAATTTAATAAGTCTTATATTTTTACTAAGTTCATAAAAAATAAAGTGTTTTTAACAAATATTATTATTTTAATATATTGGATACAATTATAAATATATCACATACTTATTTTTTATATTTTTTAATTTTCAAATAAAAAGATAATTTCATTTTTTATCTCTTATATTAATAAAAAATAAAAAATAACATTATTCCTTCATATTTTCTTTTTTAATTTTGTTATTTCCTTTTTTTTTTTTAAATTTCAAATATAGTGTAAATCTCTAACCCACTCTTGCCATGTTGGTTGGAAGGACAGGGATACATGTCGCTGCTAGTGACATGTATTCGCTGTTGCTGGTGGGGGCATTGTCCATTTTGCCCCCAAGTCTATTTCCGTTTTTTTAATTTTTTTTTTAAAATCTAAAACTTTAGTTGCATGCGGGTGAACCCATCGTGAAGGATTTAAACTTTCAAAACTTGTAAATTTTTTTTAATAATTTAATAAAAAAATTTTGAACAAAAGACAAAATTATAATTGTGTCGCAACCAGCAATGCACTGTAGTGTTGCTAGCCGCGACATAAATCATTTCCCTTGTTGGAAATACAAGAGCCAATGGGCTCATTTTATTTAGATTGGCCGAAGTTATCAAGTAGTAACTCAAAAATCTAACACCACGATCATATTTGTTAAAATTTTATGAGAAAAGATTGTAATAAGGCCAAAAACTATTAAGGATTGGGATAAAGACATTTTTTGTGTTGAAACTTCTTACAACTTAATAATTTAGTGATTTAACTATTTTTTAAAACAATTAAGTGTTGTAAACTGTAAAAAAATAACAATAAAGTGCATACATCAGGTTTCATAAAAAATGACTAAACTATCCATGACAATAATTTAAATTTGCTTTTTTTACTAGAAAAATAACAATATTTTATTTTTCTTGTTAAAATCATAATAAATCAACAAAATACATATTTTTTAAAAGAAAATTATTTAAATCATTAATTCTATACTAAAATTTAAATTTTATTAAATTTACTAAAAATTGTAAATTAAAGAGAGAAAGTGAAATATGAAAATAAAAATAGACAAAAAAATTTAATTTTTTACTTTTTTGCAAATTAAAAAATTAAAATTTTTTTTATGAACAAAAAAACTATAAGATAAACTATAAATAAATAAATAAATAAATAAAATAATTTTTATATAAATAATAATAATAATGATGATGATGATGATAATGATAATGATGATGATGATGATGATGATGATGATAATGATGATGATGATGATGATGATAATAATAATAATAATAATAATTATTATTATTATTATCATCATTATCATTATTATTATTATTATTATTATTATTATTATTATGCTTTCTTAAATTTTGAGATAATAAAATCTTTTAATTTTGAAATAGTATATTTGTTGAAGGATAATTTGTTAGTAACTTGCATATACACTTCACTGTCATTTTTTTTACAAATTATTACACTTCATTATTATAATAAAAAATTAATGTACTAAATTGCCAAATTTTAAAAAGTTTAACCATTAAAAATATCTTTATCCTTTAAGATTTAATGTGCAATCTAGACCTTTAGCCTCGATAATATAATGCATTGGCTCTTGCAAGTAACCAACATGCATCCATGTGTAGATTTGGAGGGCTACACGGGCCTAACTATTAGATGTAACCGAACTGAATCGATTCCAACTTTTATAAGTTTAGATTTGTCTTGTTTAAAATTTAACGAATTCAAACCAAGTTTCATTTTGTTAAATTTTGATCTCAAATTCAGTTCGAACTTGTGTTTTATGAGATTGAGTCGAGCTCGCGAGCCAGGCAAGCTTAACACACTATGTAGCTAAATAACTCAGTCCATCACAACTACTTGGCTTGGCTCACCTTTTAATTACATATTTTGCACATATGTTAGACAATAACATTTTATAAATTCATTTACTTTTCATTTGTCTCAGTTTTAATGTGGAATTTTGTGATATAAAACTATACACTATAAAAATTTATATTTTTCTTACAACTTTTCTTTTTATTTTCTATTTAATGTGGGATTCTAAATCTCGTCATTATACACTATAGCCATCTATTTTTATGCATTTTCTCCAATATATTTATTTTTTCAAACTAAAAATTAAATAACTAATTATGATTGAGTTTAAGTTTTTACAATTTGTAATAACTTTTTATATATTTTTTGATCTAGTACCTTACACTATAGTTTCTCAAATTTTTTTATGAAATTTTAGTTTTTACAATGTTTCACTAGGAGAAAAAATAAAAAAATCAATGGTGTTTCACCTTTTAATTTTTACTAATTTCATGTTTAAATTAATTTTTTAAATTTGTTTTACTTATTAATATGTTGTATTTCCTTAATATTGTTATTGATGCTAATATTAATTTAAATTACAAATATATATTTTTATTATATGTAATAATGTTTATTGCATGAAAAAATGTTTATTTAGTTAATAATGCATTTCTATTTCATTATATTTACTCGAAATTATAGTTACTTAATACTAATACTAATTTACACAAAACTTATATATTATGCATATATGGTTTCTTATTATACTTAATAATTTAGAGTTTATTTTACTTAATACTAAATTAATATTATATAATATTTACTTGATATTATATTTATTTCATAATGAAAATTTTATTTACTTAATAAAAATACTAATTTACTTCAAAACTATGAAATTTATCATTAAATTAAAAAAATTATATTTAATAATATTTATTTAATTAATGTTAATGCTTAATAATTTAAGTTATATGTATTTAAGAAAAATTTTAATATTAATATTAATTTATACAAAAATTGTACAATTTCATTATTAAAATTTAGTTTTATTATAAAATTTAATAATTTTATTAGAAAGATATTTTTTTTAACTAGAATTAAAATTGTCAATTGTGTTATATAATACTTACTTAATGCTATTCTTTATATTATTATTACTTTACATCAAAACTATATGAATATATAATTTCCATTATATTTAGTAATTTAAATTATTTATAATTTCTATTTAATATTATTACCTAATACTAATATTTAAATTAACAAGTTAGTAAATGAGTTTGTTTAAACAAGTCGAACTTAAGGAAGCTTGGGTTCGACCCTTTTAGTTTCTGAGCCTCAAAAAAAGTTCAAACTGGTTCATTCAATTTAACAAATAAAATTGAAGCCGAATACTCATTTTCACCTTTGAACTTTACCCTTTTAGTCTATAACGTTCCTCAACTTTCAATTTAACCTATCAAACCTTTACACTTTAATTTTTGACCCATTTCACCTTTATAACACACAAAATTAGCGCGTGAATAACACTTGCTTTGACATGAAAACTCTAACTGAAAATGCCTTAGGGGGGGGGGGGGGGTGAATAAGGCAATCGAATAAAAGTCAAAACTTAAATAAATAAGAATTGAAAGAATGTTGAGAAAGAAGAATGATGAACACAATTATTTAAGGAGTTCGGATTCAAGAACAATCCTACGTCTCCACCTAACTTATCCCTAAGTTAGGATTTTAAATTACCCATAATCTTATTCACAAGATTGAGATTACACAAGAGTTTAAGGCTCACTCTTACAACCTTACAAACAAGAGTTTCTAGGCTTACTCTAAAACCAATTCCCAAGTGTTTTAATGGCTAAAAATTTAAACTAATTCCTTAGAATAGAATCTCACCTCCTGTTTTCTCAAACCCAAAAATTAGAAGAGTAAGAATATCTATTCTAACACTTACCAACTCTCACAAGAGTTATACAAATATAAAAATCGTTTAAGAGAGAATTTGAGAGCTTAATTGAATGCTTAAGAGAGAATTTGAATAATCAAGTGTCTTAAACTATCAATTAAACTCTAAGGGTTGTTTATATAGATAAAAAACTCAAATTATAGCTATTGGAGGCATTGATTGTGTCTCCAATGTCTCCTTTTGAATTTTGAATCATTTAGGACTTTTTGCAGCTGAAACACCGCTTACGGTTGTAAGGAGCAAGCCTAGGCTCATGAGTGTCAGTTTGAGGACTATTGTATTTAAAAATATCTGTTGAATGCTATCAGAACTGGTCCTCATGAGTTGCTCATGATCGTGAGGGTAGCTCATGAGTGGCACTGTCCAAAATAGCTGAAATGGCTCAAAATGGGCACCAACAGGGGATAACTCGTGACCTTCTTGTAAGACACTCGTGAGTGGGACTTTAGCCCTTTAAGATGATCAAATCAGCCTAATCTTTTTTAATATTATAGATATTTATCTTATCTTTCTATATAATTTTGAATCAAATCAATTGGACCTTTGTAGCTCAAGATATTACTGAAGTACTAAGAGCTGTGCAACCTAAAATTAGAGCTGCTTATGCTGACTTTGACTGAAGATTTGCAAACTCATTTGACAAGTAGGCTCAATTTAGAAAGTTTATGATGTCTACTTCAAATGTGAAGAAGTTTACTTTCTCATTATAAAGCTCTAAGGATGTCAAAAGCCTTCATGAATCTCAAAGGTCGAATCAGCCCAAAAGCATACTTATCAATCCCAATCGTGACCATACTTGAGACCAATGTCCAGAGATGTTTTTCTTTGATATTTATACTCCATTTTGACTTACAATTGAGTCCTAACTTATACAAACTTAAAATAAAAAAAATTAAATGCTCAAAATTAAGTTTGTTAAGATCAAAATCAAGATTGATCATTTCTAAGGTGAACAATCTCCCCCTTTTTGATTTTGAAAAACTTATTTTAAGTTTAAGAGAATAATATAAAGTGAAGTGTGTGATAATTTAAATTAAATGAATTTTACTCCCCTTAAATTTATGCATATCATAAAAATAATAACTATAAGAAGTAAGAAATTCAAATAAATAAAAATTAATGTGAAATATATATTTCTTTATTTCTCCCCTTGTTTGGCATGATAAGAAATTTAAATTTTAAAATTTATCTCCTTTTGTTAAAAACTAATAACATTAAATACTTGACAAAATATTTAAGAAACATAAACATGGTAGAAGACAAATTTTACTAAGATAATGCATCACAAAAATAGTAAATATAGCATTTTAAAGACCAAGAAGTAAAACAATGAAAAACATGAAAGTTCAACTTTTAAAAAAAATTTCTCCCCTTTTGTGAAAGACTAAATAAAATTATGCAAGTAAGCAAAATAAGGCTTAGCATCAAAAATATTAAAATATGATATCATGATAATTAATTAACATAAAAGCTGCATGTAACAAATAACAAGGAAATAAATAATAATAATCACAAAAAAATTAAGCAAACTCAAAATTTTCTCCCCCTTTGAAAAAAAAAAAAGAATTAAAGAAGTAGGAATTAAGAAAAATAAGATTCCATTAATAAAAAGATAGGAGTACATTGATATTGGAAATATCAATTGTAAACAAGAAATATCCATGACAAAAACTAACAGCTCCTAGCTCATAAATCGAAAATCAACCAAACATAAACTGACACAAAATGGTCTTAAATAAAGACTAATAGTTCAGAGTTTCAGAAACGAAAAATATACTAAAAATAAACCAAACAGATACTGATGAGCAAAAAAAGAAAAAATTACATAAAAAGAAGCTAGTTTTGAGGAGGAGATGGAGGAGGATAAGTGAAAGTCACATATGAGCAAGAAACACTTAATTCTCTAAAAATAATTAATTTATTAAAAATAAAGTTCAATAAAAAATATTAAGATCAAAATAAAAAACACTTACTGATCTAGGTAATTGATAAGCACAACATGATTTGACATGAAATCATGAAATCAAACAGTCCAACCATCAATTAAGCAATTGAACATACAATCAAGACAAACTAGAACCGTCAATCATGCCAGGTTCATGTTTAATGAAATTTAATCTCTCTTCATTGAGAGTTTGGTGAAAATATCTGCAAGTTGATTGTTTGTATCAATATACTCAAGTGAGATATCACCATTTGAACATGATCACGTAAGAAATGATGTCTGATATCTATATGCTTGGTTCTAGAATGTTGAATGGGATTTT
>CATIWM010145402.1:0-18466 GCA_949671775.1 Mallotus repandus
TTTACATTTAAAATATCTTTTTTTTTTCGTTGTTTAAACAAACAAACACAATTAGTATTACAATAGTCAATTTGCAATCTCTGTGGGATCGATATTTAATTACTACTTGTACGAATCCGTATACTTGCGGAAAACCATCAAGTACCTCATGGTTGTGAGATCATACCGTGAGGGGCTCAGAGTTTCTTCACAAATTTGGACCTGTTGAAGCATGACTCTTGACAAAGGCTCACGATCGGGACAGTAGCCCGTGATTACACCTTTTAGGCTTGATTTTGCATATATTTGAAGCCCTTACTTCCATCAAATGAATTAAGTTATATACCACTTATGTAGGGATTGATTTTGACCTAATACACACTTAGTAAATAATATTAGATCAATTAAATTATTTGTCAGAGATCAAAATACAAAGATTGAATAAACCATTTAAGGTCAACAATAATTTATATTGAAAAATTTAAATTCACCTTTAATAATAAAATTGTAATATAATATACTTTTTTAATAGCTATGATGTTGTTATTATTATTTTATGATATATATTATTTATATAAATTTTCATAGAAAAATATCATAATTGTATAGTATATTAGAGTGTATTATAAAAATGTCAATAAAATTTTTAAAGTAAAAAATAATGATAAATAAAACTATAAAAAATATTTAACTTTATGATAAAATTATGAAATGGTTCGTAGTTTAATAGTTTAATTTGAATTATGTCTTTATTTATTTTTTAAATTGGAAAAGAACTGATTTCTGAATTGAATTAAGCCAAAAATTTTAATCTGTAGAAAAGCCGATCTCCAAACCGAATTAAACTAAAAATTTTAATCTCTAAATTGAACTGAATTGAACCGAAAATTTGTAGCACTTAAAGTCTTAATTTTTAAATTTTTGATAATTTAGAGCAATTCCGGAGAATTGCATTTTTCAAACCGAACCGAATTCCCCTAATTTTATCTTTTTGTCTAGGAAAAAAAATTCAAATTTATTCACTTAAGTTGATCATATACTCTCTTAGAAATAGTTTAACATTAAAAAAATTATAAAATTATTTCTAAATTTAGTTTTTTTTTTCATTAGGAAATCCCAAATTTTATATATGAATGGATAAGCATACTTTAAATTCATTTTTCATTTTATTAATAATAGCATATACTTTTAAATTATTTTTTTGATTATTAATTTTTCAATTAAATTATATGTTTAAGGTAAAACTAACAAAGTAAAAATAAAAATACATTACATATAAATAAATAAAAACATATAAAAATAAAAATAAAAATTAGCAATTCATATTTTTTTATTTAAAATTTTAGATTTTTAGTCTTTAATTCATAATAAAAATATAGCTAATTTTTTTAATAAATGATGCACATGCATACTTGAATGTCTCATTCTAAATTATTTTAATAAAAATAGAAATTGACTAAATCTGCTACATGGATCACTTTTTATTTTACACGATTTTAAATAATGTTATTGATGAGATATTTTGATACATAATTTTTCTCTATTTTCATACATTTTTGCATTATATGAATTCTTTTTAATATGAATTGTACACTAAGTATTTAAAATTTTAATTATCACATAAAAAGAATTATTTTAGAAAATAAAATGACATCTGCGTTGTCGTTAAAATAAAAGTTTAATACTAAAAAATTTTTCAAACAATATAATTTTGAAATTTAATTATATTCCTCCCAAATGAATAACCAAAAAAATTAGTGTTTCTTAAGTTAAAAAAAACATAAGACAATTTTCTAATGAAATTCATAAGTTCAATAGTTTTTACCATTTAATAAAATTTTTTATCTTATTTTTTTCTAATACTTTTCTATTTACCAAAAAAGACTATAATTAAAAATATGCTTATTGTTATGTTTATATTAGATTTTCTCGGTTCCAAAATGATTTATATAAATTAAGACAATGTAGTTAATATAACAGAAATATGATAATTTCCTAACATATTTTTCAATTAACATAGACAACTCATGTTATTTGCTAAGATTATATAATTCAGATTAAATACATATTAAATATGAAATTAGTAATAATATTGCTAAAATTAATTATTATATTTAAAATTAATGTGAATCAAAACAAAATTAGATACTGAAGCATTAAATCAAATAATTAAATTATGAAAAACCGGATAAAATTGTATTTTTTCACAATAAAATTGCTAAATGCCAATTTTAATGTCTTCGAAAAAGAATCAAAGACTAAAATAAAACTTTGGTAGAATTAAAATAATATTTTGATCAATTAATAACTTTATATAAATAATAAATCTTCTCAGTCCCAACTCGAGTAAATATATTAAAATAAATCATTTCATCAAATGTGTAAGATAATAATATTTTTGGAATCCAACAAATATATAAATTAATAATTAATAAAATATATAGAAATAGGATATAAAAGTTTATAAAATTAAGCTAAAAGCGCCTCAACTAATAAAGTACTTGTGTAATTCAGTGGCAAAAAAGTACTTATAAATGCCTAAAGATGACGTTTAAATTCCCTGCCAACCCTTGGTAAATTTGTGAGTCTAATTGAGTATAATCAAGATTATATATATTTATTATTTTACCTTTAATTTTAATATAATAATAAAATATCTTATTGATTTTAGTTATATTTAAACTTGAGTTGAATTTGAATGGTTTAAAATATAAATTTTAAGATTTTAAAATTTTATATAATTAATTGAATCAAACTCGAGTATAAAAATTATTTAATCGAGTTGGAATTGAACTTAAAAAAAAAATTAATCAAGCACAAAATTGAATTTAAATTTTAAATTTAAGAGTCGATTCGAATTCAAACTCAAATTTTACCGTGTGTCGATTCAATTCAGCTGAAATATACCCCTTCATCATTCCCTTGAAACATGCTAAAAAAAAAAGAAAGCAAAGTACTAATTATACTTATTAAACAAAGTTGGATATTGCATTTATAGTTCATATATTAGAAACTAAAAGGTTGATAAATTCGTGAGTTTTCTTATGCATAATTGAAGAAAAAAGGAAGTACAAAAATTTGAAATTTGAATTAGAAAGGGAATTTTAAGAAGCCTTGGTCCTCCTTTCCAAAGGCAAAAGCTAGAAAGGCGCCGGTAGAAAAGTATAGATGTCTTGAGAGTCGCATCTTAAGCCGCTCTGCGCCATCATTATTGCACCACCAACAATAACAAATCACCACTTAAATTCTTTAAGTTGCACAACTTCCTTTTTGCATCCTCTTCTTAGCACAAAAATCCCCCAAAACCAAAACCAAAACCAAAAATGGGTTTTTGTCTCCACTATCTCTGGTCCATGTATTTTTGTATGGGACATGAAGAGTGTGCAAGTGTAACCCAAAAAAAAAAAAAAAATAATTGTTTTTGGTGTTGTTATGGAAGAAGAAGAAGAAGAATAATAATAATAGAAAGTTGGAACCAACCTTTCATGATTTCATGGCTCTTGTTTGTTACCTATTCCCCATTCTCCAAGCACTTCATTTATTTATTTTTTTTTATTGACGTAATGGTACATCTCTTTGTTAGAGGTGGATCACAGTTTGACTTGGATTTACTAATCTATCCTTACCCTTTCAATTTATCATTTTTAAAAAATTTTCCCAATTTATATTTTAACCATTTAAATATTTTCATTTATAATAATAAAATTCGTCAATATTTTTAGGATTAATTAAAATATATGAATAATATTTATATATTTTCATAAAATTATTTAAAATATCTAAACTAACAGAAAAATATCTATAAATTTATTTTCTTACCAAGTAATTTATAAATTAAATAACTAAAATTAATAAATGTACTATATTTAAAAATTCATAAATATATTATGCTGGTTTGATTTATAACCAAGAAATTTTAGATCAAAATTAAATTAATTAAAAAAATTAAATTGATTTAAAAATTTAGTTAAACTAAACTTAAAAATTTTTCAAATTGAAATAAATTTCGGTTAGTTCATTTTTTGGTTAAGAAAAATTTGATATAACCAAACCGAACTAAAATTGTTTATAAATTATTGGCATAATACATTTTTGGTCCCCTAAACTTGTTGCTTTTTATCAGTTTGACATATCAACTAATAGTTTTGCCATTTTAACACCTGAATTCGTCTAAAATACATTTTTGAAACTTCTGTCAGCACATGTGACATGAAATAGCAAATTAGTATGTGTCATATCATAAAAGTTTGACTGACCAGAAATTGCAAGCAGAGGTGTCAAACTGATAAAAAGTGAAATTATATGGGGTAGTAGATGCATTATGTCATCAGATTAGTACAAATTAATGCATTTTAGGCAAGTTTAAATATTTAAATGGCAAAACTATAAGTTGAGGTGTCAAACTGACAAATTATATCAAGTATAACATGCCACAAATATATTATGCCTTAATTATTATTAAATTAGTCGTAAATCTGTGTGTTGTGCGAACTACAATATTTATGTATTTTAAAATAATTAATTATATAATTTTAATCAATTAAAACTATAAATTAATATATTATTCACCTTTTAAAATCTTATGTGTAAAACTATTAATTTTAAATTTTAAACATTTGAATAATCTCTTTCTTCACTTACAAAAGTTGGTTAATATGCGATTTAAAAATTGAATGAGATAGTAATATAACTTTCTTTGTAATGGTTGAATAATGAATACATATGGTGAGTGGTGGCACTACTAGAAAATTGGTACTGCCCCTTTGCTTAATTACCTATTATTTTGAAATTAAATACCTATTATTTTGCTTAAGGGAAAATGTGCATTTAAACTCTTAATATTTGGGCGAAGGTTTAAGTAGGTTCTCAAAAGTTTTTTTGGATTAAAAGGACTCCTAACATCAATAAATTAGACCATATTAGCAACACCTTCACGTTCTAACTTAACACTATTATAAAAACATTATTTGTATGCCACATGCACAAGTGGGACCCACGAGTACAATCCCAGTCAGAGCCATGTGCTCCAATTTCTCATTCTTCTTCTTCTTCTTCTTCTTATTCTTCTTCTTTATACTATCTTCAAATTTTTTTTAATTTTTTGTCATTTTTATTTCCGTACATAAATGAAAACTGGTTTTACTCATCTCTCTTTCTCTCTCTCTCTCTCTCTCTCTCTCTCTCTCTCTCCCCTTATTAAAGCTCACTCTTGAAAACCACATCGTGACCTTTAAGTAAATTCGGAAAAAAATTTTCTTTTTATTGGAAAAAACTCTTTTCCCTTTTGGCTGCTCTAAGATTATTAGTTCCTTTTTCTTTTATCATTTATAAGACTGGATACTTGAAAATTTGAGTATCAAATTCAGAAGATTTAAGTAACAAAAAACGTCTTAGGAATCTTTGAAACAAGATTTCAAACAATCAATACCGAAATCAAAGACTAAAGCTTCTGAAAATGCCATAAAAGGAGGATGAATAGGGATAATTATAATTTTAGGAGAGATTAAAGGTTTGAAGGAAAATTAAAAAGGATTAAGAAATATAGATCAAGAATGAGAACAAAAAGAAGCTCAAAGGCACATAAGTGATTTTAAGTTGTTTAGATTCTTAATAAATCCTACGTCTCCCACCTAACTTATCCACAAGTTAGGATTTTGAATTATCCCTAATCTTATTACCAAGATTGTTACAACACGATGTTTTAAGGCTCAACACCAACCTTACAATAATTTGTATTTTTCTTGGCTTAACACAAACTAATCTCTAGTGTGTTTTTCTAGGATCAACACAAACCTATTTTCAAATGTTTTCAAGGTTCACACTTAAACCTTATTACATAAGTTTTCAAGGCTAACTCATAATCTTTTTACAATATGTGTTTTTCACAAAGGCTCAACACTAACCCAATATTACTTGATTCCTCATTACCCACTTCTCAACCCTAAGAAAGACTAGAGGAAAGAATCTTATCAAATAAGCACTCACCCAACTCTCAATAGAAGAGTAATCATAAACACAAGAAGAGTTTGTCTACATACAAATGATATACAAAGAATAAATGTAAAAGAATAAAATTTGGCTTAATGAATTTAATAATAAAAATGCTCCACTAACTCTCTAACTTCTTAAATGAGGTTTCAAGTCTTGTTTATATAGTTGGTGATAAAAAATAGATGTTAGAAACCTTCAAGTTTGTCCAAATCCTTCATCTTTTTCATTTAATGTAAATTCAGCTTTTTGCAGTGATGTGTTTGCTTAGGATTGTGAAGATAAAATTATGACCATTGCTCACAAATTCATCCGTTGAAAACTTGTTAGGAGTTCCTCAGGATCGTGAGTGACAGCCTCAGGATTGTGATTAGACAAGTCAGGATCATGCAGGGCGGAATGTGAGGGGCTTAGGATATTTTCAAGAAGCTTTCATGTCATAGGCGCTTCTCAGGATCGTGAGCGGTGGCTAGTGATAAGCATGAAAAATGCTTTGTTTGAACGCTTATTTGTCAGGTTTTAAGTGTCTAAAGACTAGGTTAGCATTGAATATTGACGCTTTTTAATTTAAAATCTTTAAAGTCTAGATTTTTAGGAGTTATAGTAGTTTTATTATGTTTTTGGTTATTTTTGTTTAATTTTGATGGTTTTATTTGTTCGATGATTAGGTTTGCTTAATGTGGAGTCAATGCATGAGGTGCCAAAGTGAGAACTTGAAGAGTAAAACTTAAAATCTTTGTGAAAGTAAGTGAAATGTCATTTTTTCAAGATGAGAAAGGCACACGGCTGTGTGCTTCATAGCACATGGCTGTGTCTAAGCCCAACATAGCCACTCTATAGAGGAGTCACTCAGGCATGGCTATGTGACCAGACACACACTACTTTGCCTGATTTGAAGAACTCTAAGCCTACTAAAGTTAGACCAAACACGGCTGTACGCCTAAACTCGCACATCTATGCCTGAGTGCATCACTTTCAAATGAACTAAGGATGCACAATCGTGCACATTAGGGCACACAGCCGTGCACCTCGAAGCTGAACCATTTTAGGAAGTTTATTTTAGGGTTTTGAGGGAATAATATAAATAAGGATATTTTGCCTTTAAGAGTGAGGTTGGCTAGTCTTAATAGCATTCTGATAATTTTTATTTTGAGAGAATTTTTTTAGTTTTTCTTGTATGTTCTTTTATCTACTCAAGGATCACATTAAGAGTAGGAGATTGAAGTTTTAAAATTGCAAACATTATTCCAAGCAAAGGAGAATAAAAGGAGTTTTTCTTTCAATTGTTCTCCTTGTGCTTTTATTTATTATATTGAGATGAATATGTTTAAAATTTTTAGTTCATTCTTTCTTCCTTCTTTAATTTTTATGAGTAGCTAAATTGTTAGTTGGGGTTTTTAGTCTTGGCTTAATATGAACTTTAGGTGGTTAAACTTCTAATCAAATTAATTCTTATTCCATAATTATTATTGAACCTAATGCTTTCTTTGGACTGATCACCATTTGAATTAATTTAGACAATAGGGTTAGATTGAGAGATTAACTCTATTGGGAGCACAATAGTAATCTGTTAATTGAATTAAATTAGATGAGAGACAATCCAATTGTTAATATTCCTTTAGAAAGCTTGGCTTCAATATTGAAAAAGACTAATTGCTTAAGTTAGTGAGAGCTAAATAATTGGGTAGTTGTCACAAATAATAAATTGTGGAAATGCTTGAGAGAGACTTTCATAATTCAAAAGATGCTTTGAAAAAGGAATATAATTCATATTTGATAATGAAGTTGACATGATCCTTAGATAAAGCGAGTCGAGGATAAAAATTGTAACATTCATTTAATTGTTGAATTTAAGATTAATTAGATATAGTTGTTTAAATTTATTTTTAATTTTCTAGCAACAAACCAATTCGACTATCTAAACAAACAAATACTAAGAGTAGTACAATAGTAAGTTCTTAACTCCCTGTAGGATTGATATTTTTACTACTTAAACGACTCTGTGTGCTTGTAGATTGAGACAATCAACTAGCTTAGAAAAAAAATCATGTTTTTATCATTAAATCACTTCCCTTAGACTTGGATCACTTTCAATGCTTTAAGGGACATTTGTAGGGGTCTTTGAAGGCTTCTATAAGCACCCAATTTCAGGATGATTTGAGTTTGGAAGCGACACAGGACCCAATGATGAAAATTGACTATGAAATTAGGTTTATTGGATTTGATTTATTGGTTTTGAACTAAATTATAATTTATTTTTAAATTTTATTTATTTATTTAATATATATATAAAATTATTTTTTTTATAATTTTTTTTAAAAAAAAAGAGATTTTGGTTGAAAATGAAAGATGGCCGTATGGCCATTTATATTGCTTTTGCTATTTCCGACCGAAAATAGCTTATTTCTGGTCGGAAATAGGCTTTCCGTTTTTTTAATTAATTAATTAATTAATTAATTTGTTATTAGATTTTGATTAAGTTATTTTAATAAATCTTTTTGTTTTATTAGATAAATGTGTTGATACATTTATTTTTTAGAAAAATAATAAAAATATTTTATTTTATTTTATTTTTATCATGTAATCAGATTAGGGTTACATGGTTGTATCTATATATATACGTATTTTTGTTTTCACAGGGAGGAGGTTAGGGGCTTTATTTTCTTTTCTCTCTATTTTTTTATTCTTAGCCGTCAACCTAAAACACACCCACTCTTCTTGAATTTTCACGTACTTTTTTCAAGTTTTAGCCGGGAATAAGATCCAAATAAATCAAGATTCACATACCAATATAACAATGGTCACAGGCTTTCATCAATGGTGATTACCTTCTGAGGGGAATCAATACTGCATCCATCAAATTATTTCTTCTTCTACTCCTTTGTCTTTTTATTTTTTGTTTGATTATTTTTGTTCTCTTTGATTTTGATTTGATTTGATTTGATTTAATTTTTATTTTTATTTTGTTTAATTACTAATCCTTATTTATTTTTTGTGTTTATGATTATGAATGGGGTGATTTGAATCCACTGTGGAGAATAAAACCCATGAAGATCCATGGAATGCCATGGATTAAATTTTGTATTTGAGCATAGTTTTAGGATTTTTATTTATTTATTTTGTAATTTTATTTTATTTTTGGGGTTGTAATTAATTTTAATTTTTGTTCTCAGTAGATCATTGTAATAGCCCCAACAGTGGGAATAGTGCAATCATGTGTGTGACATGTGTTTTTATTTTAATTAATTGGTTAGTAAATTAGGGTTTCATTTGGTAAATTCAATTAAAATTAATGGTGACTTTAGATTAATTTAGGGTGAAAGTAATTAAAGTTAGGGATTAGAAATATCACAAAATGTTTGTTTTTGATTTGTTATTTTTTATTTGGGCTTGTTTGTTATTTTTATTCGTTTTGGGCCCCAAGCCCATATGTAGGTTTTACTCACTAATAAAATAAGCTTTTAAAATTAAATTTACGTTTAATTAACTTTAAAACTAATTTAGGCCCATTAGGTTATTTAAATTTTAGGCCCATTTTTTAGTTAAATAAAATTAACTTAGACTTAGGTCAACCCATTAATAAAGCCTTCTTCATAATTTGTAGACTTAGGATCATTTCATTTAATTAAAATTGATTAGAATTAAGCGGACTAATTCATTTCTTTTTCTTTTAAAATTTAATAAACTTAGGCTCATTTTCTTTAGAATTAAAATAAATAGATTTAGGCTCACTAATCATCAAAATATAGGCCCACCTTTAGTTCCATTTCAGTTGTAAATAAAATATGTAGATTTAGCTAACTTACTAATAAAATCAAATGTAGTTTGGATTTAGGGACATTACCCCTTGAATGCATTTTTTATGTGTTTTTTCATGGATTGGTCACCTTAGGGTTAGATGGATGTTCAGTTAGGGTTTAATGAAATTGCATGTAATTAGAGAATAAGATAGTAATTAATAAGATAATTCTAAATGAACACAAGACTAAAAGAAGTTGTTATTTCGTATCTAGAACTCCTGGTTGTGGTGCTAGCTTGTATTAGAGAATTGAGTTACCACCACTTTCGATTTGTCCCAGTTATTACCCTGGGTGGCGACCCCTCATCTCCACGCTATGTCTTTGTGATATAGTAGTATGTTTCCTAGAGCCTTGAGCTCAAACAGTGTCACGGTTGCAATAAACTTGGGCGCGTGCTAAATCCTGCCGTCTACAGTGGCGACTCCACTGGGCATAAAAGATACTGATTCTACTTGTGTTCTTTAGAATTATTTTATTAATTATTATTTTATTCTTGCATTCATTTTTGCATGTCCTTATTAGCCGATGGCGTGGTTTATAGTCCCTTGATTCTACTAGTTTCATAGGATTATAAATTGGCTGACCATCACTCTTAACCTTAACTCGGTTCAAGAGAGATTACAGGGCTCATATGACTAGAGTCTGTAACCCAAGTCCTAAAGGGGGGGTAATCTTCTCTCGAGTTTGCAAAGAATGTCGGGCCCCTCTGACCTTGGCCTGTAACTCATGTCTTAAATGAGGGCATCTTGCTAAGGAAACCTTGACCTTTTTCACCAAACTTAGCTTATATAGTGGCCTAGTAACTTCCCCTAGGATTTACCCAACTTGCTTGTGTATGTTTCCATGAGGTATTTCTATCTATAAAGGCCCAAGCCCATACTTTAGAAACCCATTTGGGCTAATAAAGATTGGGCTACCCTTTTATACCTAGAAATGTTGTTTCTATGCTTTTACTACTTTGAGAGATTTGGCATGCTCGTCAGTTTTTGATATCCCCTGTTGATATTGAGGCCCAGACCAAAAATCCTAAGAAAAGAAACTCACCATTGAACACATGTGTGGGAGGAATAAGGTTTGAAGGATGTATGTTGTACACTTGATTTGATACTTGTATACTTAGCTTGTTATTTGCTACTTGTTGCATAGCACATGCATCATGCATACATGCATACATATAGTTCATACATCATACTAACCTTTTGTCTTTTAGCCATCATAGATTCATCCGGGTCTTCCTGTGTTTGGGAATGGAAAGGTGGCAGATTGGTGAGGGCTAATTCAAGCCCAAAGTCTATAGCCAAAGAGATCCTTAGCAGTTTGGAAAAGAGACCGATCAATCTGCTTTACTTGGAAGCTACACCAACATCAGTTACACAGATAGAAGAGATGGAACAAGGAAATTGGACCCTAGAGGACATTAAAGGAGCATTGATGGATGACATGAGAGCAATGATGCAAGATGAACTGAGACAAGCCCTGGCTGGATTAATGCCACCACCTGCTGCTACACCTCCTGTTGCTGCCAATCCACCAATTGTAGATGCACCTCTCAATAATGCTGGGGGCAACTAATAAATGCTGTTAGGAATACACCAAATGCTGAAGTGAAATTGGAGGATGTTAAAAACTACATGATTGAGAAAGCAAAGAGGGAATCACTTGAGCAAGTTCAAGATGCCATAACTGTAGATGTTTGATGGTACTGGAGACCCAAGAATCCACCTTAGTCAATATACAACTACTATGAGCACCACAAAGGCTCCTCTGTCCATAGTTACCAAGCTATTTGTACCATCTTTAGAGGGTATGGCTGTAAACTGGTATCATAGGTTAGAGAAGTCTATCCAAGCTGATTGGAGAGAATTATATACTGCTTTCCTGAAATAATATGATTATAACATCGAGCTTGAGGTATCTATCAGAGATTTGGAATTGACTAAGCAGAAGCCCAATGAATCATTTTCTGACTTCCTGACTAGATTCATGAACGAGGCAGGATTAATGAAGAACAAGCTAGCTGAAAAGGATTAGGTTAGGATGATTGTTTGAAATGTATCACCTAATTTGGTTGAGAGGTTGCAAATGATGAACCCTAAGACATTTGTAGACCTCTATGATGATGGATCGCAAGCTAAGGAGATTGAAAGTGAGAAAAGGAAGATTGCTAAAAGTATTGGAGAAAGAAACTACCCAACTGGGGGCACATAGCAAGGAAATACCAGCCGGGCTGTGGAATTCCATGTCGTCCAACAACCCAGGAGATTCTCAAACTTTAACCAACCTTTGTTAAAGGTCCTAGAGCGTTTAATGAAAAAGGGCTTACTTCAACCTTTACCAAATCCAAACCCACCAAACCTAAATCTTCCTGGCTTTGACCTAAACAGTTACTGCAAATTTCACCAAGTTCCTAGCCATTCCACTGACTCTTGTATGCACCTTAAACATGAAATCCAAAACCTCATGGACTCTGAAAAAATCACAGACCCTGGGAAATCAAATCCAAATCCGAACACCAGAAATAATCATTTCCCAAACTACCGAAATGTTCCACCCCAACTACTATGATGATTAATTTAAGAGTTAGTGAGGAAGAAGTACTAAGCTCATTTGAGGAACTAGACCTTCAAATTAATGAGAATACTCCCGATGCCCCTAAACAATCCAAGAGAGGAGTTGAAGATTTGTTGGGCCAACCTTCTAGCAAATTTGATTATAAAGTATTTTACTCCAAACCACCCTCTTATGATATCCCTATTGAATCAATTACACCTGGAGGATGGGGTGATGAATTTAGAGATGACGGTGAGCCATTAAGTAAGAATTATGAGAAATCTGAGGCTCCTAAGCAGCCACAACAAGGAGTTGAAGATTTGTTAGGACAACCCTCAGGTAAGTTTGACTATAAAGTGTTTTACATTAAGCTATCTTCCAGTGGCATACCCCTTGAAACAATAGTGCCTACTGGATGGGGAGATGAATTTGAAGAGGAGGACAAGGAAGGCTATAATGTGCTGAATGACAATGCAGAAGTGAACCATGGTCGTTGGGAATAGCTGCTACATTAGCCACCTAAAGGACAACCACCTTAAGACTTAGCATCCTTAGTATAGAAAATAAATTTCTTGTGTTTTCTTTCAATAACATTTTAGTTTCTTTAGAACTTTTACTTTTTTCGATTGATGATATCAATTTTGATTGTGCTTACTTGTATGGTGTGCATCCTGATGATACTACACCTTATGATATTGATTCAATATGCATGTTTGGCATAAATCCAATTTCAATTAGATTCATTCAGCATGGGCATGAATGAAAATTCAAAGAACATTCATATATCACATGGTATAAATTTTGAGGAGAGAGAGAAAATTTGAGAGATTATGAAAGGAGAAAAAAGAGAAAAAAATAAAGAATGAATGAAAGGGTTAGCTAGGTAAAAATGAGAGAAAAATATTATGTGAGAAAATTTCAAAAGGCCTAACTAATAACAAGAGTTGTATCATGTGATGTAATGAATGTTCTCATTTTTGCCCTAATGAATGAATAAAGTTGAATTTAAGTTTCTTGTTCAAATATCACATATTCGTCTTTGTCATATTGCATAAGTATTTGAATGGAAACACAAAACATAATAAAAGCTAAAAATTAGAGCTATGAGATCATTATTTTTAGTTTTATTTTCTCTTTTTGTCGCCCCTTTATGATTTTGATTGTAAAATCAAGTGTCTTTTTGTATCTAGAGAATTTAGGTGGCAACCCATACCTTATAGGTATCCTCAATCATGGTGGCAACATCAAGCCTTATATTTTACTCAAGAGTTCTTTGAAGATATAAATTCCACTTTGACCAGCCTCCGTTGAGAGCAAGACTAATAATAGGCATGAAGGAAAATTATCAAAAACTGGGGGCAAAATGTAGCTCTCGGGGCAATTTGGGCTCAAAATAATGAATCTGCACTTAAAGATTGAAGATGAAACACTAAAGTATACGAGTCATCAAAAGAGTTTTGGGGGGAAAAAAGAAGTGAACTACAAGCAACAAACAATAGTTCATCCATATAGCAATCATCAGACAATGGACTTCATCCTTCAGCCGGTTATTTGTCAAAGGAATTACATCAGAAGCTTTAGCACCAGAAGTACCGACCTTAAAGCATTCAAGGCTCAAATCAGCAAGTTATTGATGAATCACCTCGTTATTACACCCTAAACAAAAGACCTATTAGGATAATGCATATTATACATAGCATGCATACACTTGCATACATATGTTGTGAAATACTTGCTTTCCATGGTAAAAGATTTTTGAGACAAGTCAAGATTGTACAAATACTTCGCTACTAATATTCAAAATTAGTGTTGTAAAGTACAAGAAAGTAGGCAGAGTCTGGAGGAGTGAAAATAGGAAGAGCGATACTATCAAGATTAACCAGATGCTCAATGGACCTATCTAACAGGGAGTTATCATTGATGGTAGCACTCGCAGAAGTCTCATCTTAGGCAATCTCAAGAGGAATACACTTTAGAAGATGCACCTGAATGCAATTTTGACATCCAAAAGACTGCTTCAGCAGAGATGAAGCATCGAGTTTAGCCTCTCTCAACTCCTAATCTGAAGGTCTAACGCACTAGCAATGTAGCTATCAGCCAGAAAAGGGAAGAATGCATTCAATACTTAAGATGAATGCACTCTGAAATTCCTCTCATCATGAAATAAAGCCCTCTAACTCCTAAACCTTTTTGTAGGGAATGTCAGGGAGAGAAATGAGGCCTTTATTATAACATCAATGGAAATGTCAGCAAGACAAACAAAGGTCTAGGTCACAACCTCAATGGCAAAGTATCATGACCCCTGTGATCAGAGACATCATTACAATCAAAAGGGAAGAGTGCAAAAAATGATGTTGCATTCTGACAAAGTTTCTTTATCTACAAATAAACCAGACTAACTTATAGTATTTTGTGCAGGGAAAACAAAAGAGAATGAAAAAGGAGAAAAGAACCAGTGCAAAAGTAAGAATGGGCAAGAAGGCAAACAACAATCACTCATTAGAATATGACAAATGTCTTGACAAATGATCAAGGGAAGTAACAAAACTCTATCCCTTTAGTTATGCAATAAAGTGCTTCCTCAATTCAAAAATTCAAAGTAAATTCATCCATTTCATGAGATCATGTGCGAAAACTTATCTCATAAACTTTTGATCTTAAGGACTCTTTTTTATTAGCCTCGCAGAGTTTGGATGTCTAGTTGACAGCTCTGTGCTGAGAGTTTTTAAACTCTAATCAATCTAATTCTCGCTTTGCACCCGAACGAGGGGAAGAATATGCAAAAAAAAAAAAAAACAAAATCTATAGACTTGTAACATAAATTGCTTAGATTTAGAGAATCATTTCAGTCTTTTTGAATAATAAATGTGCATACAATCTACTCCAATGCACAAAATGAGTAAGAATAAAATATCCCTTGATGGTATCCACGCTGAGTAATACGAGAAAGGTGGGGGAATACTTAGAGGAGAATTGAAAAAAGAGCAAGCATTCTTAATCTACTCTAGTGCTCAGAAATGAGTAAGATTATCAATGTGAATCTTTTG
Organism: Mallotus repandus; assembly: GCA_949671775.1. Classification (NCBI taxonomy): domain Eukaryota; kingdom Viridiplantae; phylum Streptophyta; class Magnoliopsida; order Malpighiales; family Euphorbiaceae; genus Mallotus; species Mallotus repandus. The sequence goes on from CATIWM010145402.1 coordinate 15,365, forward strand.
GTGGAATCCACATTGAGTAATACGAGAAAGGCGGGGGAATACTAAAAGAGGACCACGTTAAAAGCTGCTCTATTTACTCCAATGCTCTAAACAGAGTATGAGTATCCAAAGGACGTTTCCAATAGTATCCATGCTGAGTAATATGAGAAAGGCGGGGGAATGCTCGGATAAGTAAGTAAAACACAAAAATAACTCAAAGACTATTTTGATCCTCAAAATTCGATATATTTATGCTCAATGTCTACAAATGTTGCTTGGCGAGTTCTCCCTAAATTTAGGTGTGAAAATCAGCTCTCCACTTGGTAAATAAACACTCTCAGCATAAGGTGGTTAATGATATCCCTAACTTTGCGAATGGAAAATAAATGATAGTCATGAAAATCAAAAATTAGTGGGATACATTGAAGGCTCATTATCTTGTGATAAATGATGAATTTGTTTAAATGCACTTTTGTACAATCATCATGCTGAAACTAACTTTAACAAGTTTTTAAATGCAGAAGAAAATACACTCAGTATGTGTCATCAACACCGGCATTATCAAGTCAAATCAAGGTCATCAAGCAATGAAGGCAGTTGATCAAAGTCAATCAGTAGAGAAATTCAAAGCCATCAGTCAGTGTCAACATAAAATTCTAGTCAAATGTGAAATTCAAAAGCTGATGTCTGCACTTTTCACACACTGCATTCACTCAGTTATACGCTATGTGGTAGCTATAACTTCGATTCACTTAGTTATACGCTACATGGTAGCTATAACATGAATTTGAAGTTCATTTCATTATATGTTACATAGTAGCTGTAACAACATTTTGAATTCACTTTAGCTAGACACTACACAAAAGTGATAGCATCACAGCTAGACGTCCCAAATTAATTTCATCAAATCAACACTATATGTCTGAGTGTAGGGAATATAACTAATTTCATCAAATCAACACTATATGACCGAGTGTAGTGTATTTTTTTCAAATCAACACTATACGTCTGAGTCTAGTGCATTTTCAAATCAACACTATACGACCGAGTGTAGTGTATTTTTCAAATCAACACTATACGACCGAGTATAGTATCTTGTCAAATCAACACTATACGACTGAGTGTAGTGTCTTTTCAAATCAACACTATGTGTCCGAGTGTAGTGTATTTTCAAATCAACACTATACGACTGAGTATAGTGTATTTTCTAGTCAACACTATACGACCGAGTGTAGTGTATTTCTAATCAACACTATACGTCAGAGTATAGTGTATTTTCAAATCAACACTATACGACTGAGTATAGTGTATTTTCAAATCAACACTATACAATCGAGTGTAGTGTATTTTCAAATCAATACTATGCATCCGAGCGTAGTGTATTTTCAAATCAACACTATACAACAGAGTATAGTGTACTTTCAAATCAACACTGTACGTCCGAGTGTAGTGTATTTCCAATCAACACTATACGTCCGAGTATAGTGTATTTCCAATCAACACTATACGTCCAAGTATAGTGTATTTCCAATCAACACTATACGTCCAAGTATAGTGTATCTTCAAATCAAAATTCGCGAGCAGTTATGGACTGCAGCATCAAAAGTGAGCAATGAAGAGGTTGTAGCTAATCGCGAGCAGTTATGGACTGCAGCATCAAAAGTGAGCAATGAAGGGGTTGTAGCTAATCACGAGCAGTTATGGACTGCAACATCAAAAGTGAGCAATGAAAGGGTTGCAGCTAAATGCGAGTAGTTATGGACTGTAGCATCAAAAGTGAGTAATGAAAGGGTTGCAGCTAAACGTGAGCAGTTATGGACTATAGCATCAAAAGTGAGCAACGAAGGGGTTGCAGCTAATAACGAGCAGTTACGGACTGTAGCATCAAAGGTGCACAATGAAAGGGTTGCAGCCAATTGCGAGCAGTTATAGATTGCAACATCAAAAGTGAACAACGAAATGATTGTAGCTAAACGCAAGCAGTTATAGACTGCAGCATCAAAAGTGAGCAATGAAAGGGTTGCAGCTAATCATGAGCAGTTATGGGCTGCAGCATCAAAGGTAGAAAACTTTCCAGCAATTATAGATTGCAGCAATACAAAGCTTACATCATGGGACAATGAAAACAATGTTGCACGATTTGGTGTTATAGGCAAACACTCTGTAACACGTCAGGTAAGTAACTTAACTCCTTACCCTTGAAATTGTATGCTTATTTGCTTTGTCGCAATTTGTCAAGCAAATAGCGACAAAGGGGGGCAACTGTAAGCACCCAATTTCGGGATGATTTGAGTTTGGATGCGACAAAAGACCCAATGATGAAAATTGACTGTGACATTAGGTTTATTAGATTTGATTTATTGGTTTTAAAATAAATTGTAATTTATTTTAAAATTTTATTTATTTATTTAATATATATATAAATTTTTTTTTTTATAAATTTTCAAAAAAAAAAAGATTTTGGTTAAATCGGCCAAAGGCCCATTCAATTTAAAAATGAAAGATGGCCATATGGCCATTTATATTGCTTTTGCTATTTCCGATCGGAAATAGCTTATTTTCGGTCGAAAATAAGCTTTCCGTTTTTTAATTAATTAATTAATTAATTAATTTATTATTAGATTTTGGTTAGGTTATTTTGATAAATATTTTTGTTTTATTAGATAAATGTGTTGATAAATTTATTTTTTTAGAAAAATAATAAAAATATTTTATTTTATTTTATTTTTATCCTGTAATCAGATTAGGGTTACAGGGTTATATATATATATATATATATGTATGTATTTTTCTTTTCACAGGGAGGAGGCTAGGGGTTTAATTTTTTTATCTTTCTATTTTTTTGATTCTTAGCTGTCAACCAAAAACACAATCACTCTTCTTGAATTTTCACGTACTTTTTTCAAGTTTTAGCTGGGAATCAGATCTAAATAAATCAAGATTCACAGACCAATATAACAATGGTCATAGGCTTTCATCAATGGTGATCACCTTTTGAGGGGAATCAATACTGCATACATCAAATTATTTCTTCTTCTACTCCTTTCTCTTTTTATTTTTTGTTTGATTTTTTTTGTTCTCTTTGATTTTGATTTGATTTAATTTTGATTTTGATTTTGTTTA
>CATIWM010145411.1:0-23748 GCA_949671775.1 Mallotus repandus
TTTTTTCGAGTTTATTGTATATATTTAAATTTTGGTTGCAATTGGTTTAGTGTTGAGGTGCAATGTTAGTGGCTGTTTCTTTTGTGATTTCTTTTTTTTGTGTCTATTAGTTCTTTTTCTTTTCAATTTTGTTAAATTTGTGATTTGTACGAGTGTCTTATGGGGTACTTGACTTGCTACTGATGTTTTCTATTGTGTCGACTGGATTGCTGCTGATTATGATGGGTTGAATTGGTATTGAGAGCTAAATATATATGTTCTGTGTTCAAGAAGAATTTGGTGATAACGTTAAGTTCCTTGGAGAACTTGATGGACTTCTGCAAACAATTTGATTTTGTTGGCTCTGACTGTGAATATATGATTACACAAGTAGATTGTTGATGTAGGTTGTTATTGATGTAGACTTAACAATCTGGAACTCTTTTTTCAAGAAATTATGCCAAAGTTTTAGACTTTCATAGGATTGAAGTAACTTATTAATTGAAGCTGCTCTTTATGGTTCTACCTTTCTCCTTTTGCTTTGCAAAACGATTTTGCATTTTTTGCTTCCTATTATAAGGTAAGATAATCGGTTAATAGACAATACACAAACTAGTGTCATTGGACACAGGGACATGTAAATAAACACATCTTATTCAACAAGCACTGCCTTTTATCACTTGCTCTTTTTAAACCAATAATTTATGTAGACAGAAAAAGGTAGAAGGTGCTCTGAAATGGGATGAATTTTGAGCTTTTTACTCTAGAAAGTTATAAAACTCAAAACAAGTAACAGGAGTTGTTTCATTTTACTACACTAAAATTTTGACTTTTCTATATCTGCCACATAGTAATGGAGCTCGACATTTCAAATGTTTATCCGGACCATATTGGTTTGTTCAACTGGCTGATGCTTTGGAGATTACCTTTTCCTAACATCCTAATAAGTTCCTGCTTCAGGGTTGAGTATTTTATTTTCTAGTGTAACATGTTGATTTTTCCATAACTCGGCAGGGCAGCTGTCACTGCACTGTCCAGGAGACATGGAGAAGGATCGTTGCCAATTGAGGACTTTAATATAGAACTTGAAGATCAAAGTGGGCAGAAAGTGCAGTTTTCTGAGGCTGATAGACAGTATGCCACTTGTGCAACCTGTTCTTGTTCTTGTTCTTTTCCGGATTTTTACTCATTTGCGTGCAGCTACTCTGTTTTAGGAGTTTATGGTCTATGATCCTATCACATTGGAAATTAAGATTTTGACTATTACATCACAGGGCAATAATGATGGGTCTCATGCTTCATGCAAATGGGAAGGGGCTAATTAGAAGGCAAATGTTTAAAGATGCATTAGAAGTTCTCACCATGGGAGAGGTTAGTTCACATCTATTTTAGTTTGAGAAACCTTGTCAATTTCTTTTATATGGTCTAAACCTATCATTTTGACTATTTTATTTACACAAGTGTTTTTTATGTGTGCGCGCGTGTTGTCTGGATAGTTTTCTTGCAGTATTGATTCAGATTTTATCCTGTGATTGAGAAAAGCAATCAATATTGAGAAATCTAAATTTTTATGTGGCAGGAATCTTTCTCTCTTTGCAATCCCAAGTCTATTGAAGTAAGTAAAGCTATTACTATGCCATTTTCTCGATTTTTTTATTACAAAATTTCTTCGTTTATGATCATCTGTTCCTTGGTTCCAGCTTGTTGACAATATCCCTATATTGCAAATAGACATGGTATGGTGCTATTTCATGCTCCGTGATATTGAATGGCTATCAGTTGCTGGAGTACGGCTTGAAAAGGCTAGAGAAGGGCTTGAACGGGCTCATGGTAAAGATTCTTCCCGTTTCAGACTCCTTCAAGCAGGCCGTTCTTCAGAGATTGCATTGTGAGTATTTATCATCGTATTAGCTTTTTATATAGTCATGACTAGAATTGGATGTCAACTGTCATGTTTGTTGGCAGTTCAAAGCTAATTCCTTTTTATTTCATCTTTTTAGGTATTTGAGACTGGAGCTGTTGGAAGGAGTGGTGGCGTATCATACTGGCCAATTTGATAAATGCAGGCAGTTTTTGACCTCCGCACAAGCAAGATTCTTCCAGGTTGGACATAATTTGTTCTTTATTTTTTCCCTTTAATCTCTATCGAACCTACTCCTCTATTTTGCTCTCTTGATTTTGCTCTTTTTTTCTATGGTTGTCTCTGAATTACTTCCCTTTCGTTTTTTATTATTGCACTCTCTCTAATTGTTTTTTGATGCTAGTAACAAAACTTTTTTTTCCCCTTTTTTTGCTCCTTTGTACACATTCCTGTGGTTGTTCCAGTTACAAGTGCCAGATGAAGCTTTATCAATTGTTATGGCTATGGGTTTTAAGGAAAATGATGCAAAGAGGGCATTGAGAATGAGTGGTCAGGATGTCGAGAGTGCCATTAACTTTCTTGTTGAAGAAAAAGAAAGGAAAGCAAAGAAACAGGCAGATGATATTCGCCGAAAGGCTGAAATTAGGTGACTTTCATAAATTTGGCATTTGTTACATATGATAGTATCTTTCTTTATGGTTCTTTTAACTGGTCCTGTATTGTATCTTTACAGAGAGCAACAACAGTATGGAGTGACGCCCTCGAATAAAGCTGTAGATCTCCAGAAATTGAAAGATTTAGTTTCTGTAGGGTATGTACTTTTTGAATTTATTACCAGTGATTTGCATCAAATATTTACAGATACAGAAGTAATTTGATTTGATACTGTTTCTTCATATATCAGAATCAGACTCTAATATTGGGTTTAGCATTTGGGAATTACTGTTGCCTACATGCCTCAGCATCTCCATTTGAATAGGTCTAACATTTACCATTGCACATGCTTTTGGTAGGCAATTCTCTTAAGTGGTAGAAGTTGGTAAAATATTATGTTTCTCTTACCGGATAGTTGACATCTGATGGATACCTCAGTTTTTAATTTGAATGCATTTTGTAACGTAAAATTGAAACATCACTAGCTGATGAATAACATCAATGCCTCTCTAGGTGCATAGACAATTGTAGCTCCAATAAAGGTGAAAAGTTCTTCAATTTAACAGGTTTGAGAAAGAGCTTGCTGCTGAAGCTCTAAGAAGAAATGAGAACGACAGTGAGAAGGCATTGGATGACTTGACAAATTTAGAAACTAATACAGCCATCCAGGTTACTCAAGTCATCTCTTGCAAGTGTTTAGGGGTTGGAGCCGTATTCAAAACTGCACTATCACTAACCTATTTTTCCACTTGCAGCGTGATATAGAATCAAAGAAAAGAAAAAGGCATCAACAAAAAGTAGGGACAAAAATTGAACAGCTTGTATCCATGGGCTTTGAAAGATCAAGAGGTATTAATTAAACAATTATATTCTGCAATCGCTGATTCTTAGTCTGTTAAGTGTTATACCACAGTCTTGTCGCTGACAATTTTTCTTGCTTGTGGTCCTTAGTGGTTGAAGCTGTTCAAGCTGGTGGCTCTGTGGAACAAATAATGCAACAGTTGCTCACAGGATCAGGAACTAGCGCCAGAGACGCTGCTAGCAACGGTGAAAGTACCTCCACACGTTCTGCTGATGATGTCGAGGGTTCAAATCAGGCCAATTTAAGCAACGACAATGATATTGAAGGTCCATCAGCCAGTGAAACTGAACAGAGGGATGTGGAGATGGAGGATACAATTGCGGAAGAAATAGCAAAAGGAGATGCCTTATCTGACTATGACATAGAAGTAACGAAAGAAGGCGAAGCCATAAGCGAATATATTGCTTTGCTGGATTCTGCGGGCAGCAGCAGATAGCTTCTTCACCAGAGTGAGGAGAAAACTTGATAGAACAAATATTACATCTCTCTCAATATATGTTAATAAGTAAGATGTGATGATTAAGTTTTTTAGAAATCAAGAGCTGAAATTGATGTAAATGCAAAGCTCTATTGATCAGCAAGCATTGCAGGAACAAAAGTTATCAAATGGATATAGACTAATTAAATGTTATTTTCTGGTCATGGAATGAATGCATGCGCCAAACTGAAACTTCATGGTGGTAATTTTGCTGTTAAATTGTTAGTTAATTTTATTTATGAATAATATTTTTTAAAAAAAAGGCCCGTCTTTTTACCTAAATTTCAATTTGATCTTTAAACAGAAAATAGTTACAAATTGTAGAGGGTTAGAACTTAGATATGATTGAGTCAAGTGGTAACTCCTCTTTGAGGAAATATCATGAGGTGTAAGAGTTCAAATTCAGTTATCCTTCATTTAAAAAGAAAAAAAATCATAATTCTACAAAGAACAATTGAAGTAAAAAAAAAACACTAAACTGTTGAGAATTCAAAATCAGTACCTGCATTTTTTTTGAGAGATATCGCTCCATGGGCTCTACATTTTTATTCATTTTCTTTTGGAATTGTTGTTTGACCAAATTTTTTCAAAATTATAGTTACTTTATTTATTTATTTTTTTTTCATTTTTACCTCTTTGTTTCGGCTCTTGTTTTTATTCACATTATATGTCATTTTCCTCTTCGTCTTCTTATTTTGCAAAATTAACCAATATTTTTGTACTTTCAACCAAATCTATCACTAATTATAACAAAATTTGCAAAATTAACACCTTTAACAATGGATTTCCAATAGCAAAAAATACTCAAACGATTATGATTGATGTTTCTTCTTCTTCTTTTTCTAATTTTGTTTTTAGATTTGTATTTCTGATGCTATAAGTATTGATAAATTTTGTCAATTCATGAATTATTTTAAAATTTGATGAGTGAGTGTCATTTTTTGTTATTTGCAATTAGGTGATTTTTGGATTCTATTTTTTTCTCATTTTGTTTTTAGATTTATGTTTCCGGTGTTATAGTATTGATAAAATTTGCTAATTCATGAGTTCTCGATGATTTGGTGAATGTGTGTTATGATTTTTTTAGTTGTTTCGATTGTTTTTAGTAAGCGTTTTTTGTTATTTTACTTAGTTGTTTCAGTTATTTTCATGGTTATTTTAATTGTTTCAATTATTTTTGTTGTTTTTTGGTAAATAAAAACAACCACCGTCTTTTTTAAACAATTAATGTCAAATACTGTATTTTTCAAAAAAACAAAATCAAGCGTACTTTTGAAAATTTTTTCACTTTTTGGTTATTTTTTAAAAACTCCCTTTTCTTTTTGATTGTTTGTAGTGGATGACTAAGGCTATTCAAAAAATATCAAAGAGACGGAAACCAACCTAAATTGGACTGAAATGAAAATGGTTCACTGCATTTATGGGTTAGGTTATTATTTTCAATTTTAAAAAGGGTTAAACATAATTTTGATTCCTGTAGCATCGCCATCTAATATAATTAGTTATGTAATTTTTTGTGATATTTAAGTACCCGTATTTTATATTTCTTACACTTTAATATCCTATAAACTAATATCATCATTATTTTATGAGAAAATAATGATACAACATTAAATCTCAATAATAAATTTATTTTATATAATTTATAATCAATTTAACTAATTGATTATTTTTAAAAATTATTTCTTTTTATTTATAATAAAAAAATACATCTATATTTGATTTATCATGAGTTCATCATAATTCATTGAATACTTTATCATTTATTATATGCTTTTACTATTAAAAATTCATACTATTTTGACATTAAAACATAAATTTTGAACGATATTACTTAAAAGGGTATTAAAATTTAAGGAATATGAAACACAAGATACTTACATGTCGCATAAAAACTATAGGACTAATATTGTCAAAAAAAAACTACATGGATTAAAATTGTACTTATTCATTTAAAAAACCACAATTAATGTAATTATATGTAAATATAATGAATAAATTAATAGTATTTGTAATCTTTAGCTATTATTCATTATAAACTTATAATAAATTAAATATCTTTAATTTAATATATATTGTTATAATATAGTGGTTGTGTTTAGGTCTTGGGGCATGATATAATCACTTTCTTTCAAGTGTTTATTGCCCCCATTATATTTGCTCTGGGTTTTTGTTGGAAAACACTTTCACGATACAACAAAACTTGAAAACTTCAACTTAGATAGCAAAAAGCCCAAAGTTTTCCAAAGAACCTGTCAAGAAATATATAGAGAAAATACAAGAGAAAGAACAAAGAGAAGGAAAATAATTATCTTTTTGAATATGCAATATATGTATTTATATGGTTATATGTATCTTTAATATAAGACACAATTATCAATGAAAGGACATAACCATTCATTGAATGGTTGTAACTCAAAAGCAGGTCACTCATATATTTTTCAAAACACACCCAATGACACAGTCGTGTTTGTCAACACCTTGTAACTTGTCTGTGTTGCTGCCTACATTTGTCTTTGGAAGTTTGAAACCCGTCGAACATAGTCGGGAACACTCCTGTGCTCTAAATCATGTTATTTTCTGAAAAATATGCTTATTAGACACGGTTTGGAACACTTACGTGTTTATTGTGGCAAATGTGGATAGTAGCACCAGAGTTAAACCACCAATCATTTGACTTGTTCATAGTTGCCATATGCACTTTCGTGAACATTTCAATATGTAATTCAAAAATCATAGCAACTATTTCTGCAACATCTTGTTAATTTGTATTAGCATGGTTAGTCATATTTAATTTTTATTTCTTCTTTAATCTACAATCATGTTTGAAGTGCCCCTTTTTTTCATAGTTCTAACAAGTCTTGCCCTTCTTGGAATTCTTATAAGAACTAGTCTCAAGATTTTTTCTTTTATTTGAGAAGTTATGGCCTTTTTGGTTCTTATTCTTTTCATCAATATAATTCACTTTATGACCACACTTAAAAACAAATTTCTTTTCACATACTCGCAACTCTTCTTTAATGCTTAAATGCTTCATGATTTAATCTAAAGTAAAATTTTCAATAGTATGTAACAACTTCTTCTTATGTTCATTCCAACTAGGAGAAAGTTTTGCAATTAGAGCACCTACTTATAATGGTTCAGAAACATCAACATTCAAATCCTTGAGTTTTGAAATTATAATTTGAAGTTCATGCACTTGATCTATAATTGAATGATTATCAAAAATAGAAATATTAAAAAATTTAGAGATAAGAAATTTATCATAACTTTATTTTTCTGTGTTGTACTTTGTCTCTAATGCAGCTCGAGTTTCTTATGGAGTGTTCATGGAAGAAAATAATCAAAAAAATAATCTGTCAAGGAATTGAGAATGTGACCTAGGCAAAAAAATTCATTAGCTTCTCGCATCTTCTTTACTTGTTTTATTTCTTCATCATCATTATGTTATGGTGCAGGAAGTGGAGATAAATTCTTATCCAACACATAAGCAATCTTTAGAGCAGCAAAAATAAATAATATTGTCTCTCCAACGGGTAAAATTGGTCCCATCAAATCTATCTAATTTCATAAACTCTTGATTCACAATCTTGAAAGTAGAATCATACCTAGTATCCATGTTGAATGAAAAAATAAACACTTGACAATTGTTACAGTAGTGATAAGTATTAGGCTTTGAGGCATGATATAATAACTTTCTTTTTAAGTGATTATTACCCCCACTATGTTTGCTCTAGGTTTTTGTTGGCAAAACAATTTCAGGATATAACAAATCCTAAGAACTTAGATAACAAAAAATCTAAAGTTTTCCAAAGAACATTTCAAATACAAGAGAAAGAACAAAGAGAAGGGAAATGATTGTCTTTTTTAATATGCAGAGATGTGTATTTATATGGTTATATGTATCTTTAATTTAAGACACAATCATTCAATGAATGAACATAACCATTCATTGAATGGTTGCAACTCAAAAACATATTGTTCATATATTTTCTAGAACACACCCAAGGATACGGCTGTGTCCTAGGCCATGTCTATCAACAAACTATGTAATATGCCCATGTTCTGCCCATGTCTATCTTTGAAAGTTTGAAACCCATCGAACATGGTTAGAAACACACACGTACTTCAAACTGTGTTACTCATTAGACACGGCTTAGAACACACCTATAATTTCAACCATGATGCTTCTGTCAAATAATTTATTTTATATCAAATACACTCAAAACGGTCGTATATATGCCTATATTTTTCTCAAATTTGTTTTTCCACTTGCTTTTCATAGAAAATAAAGTGATATATATTTCTCTTCTATTTATATACTTCATATTTCAAACTATATTAAATTATTTCAACACATGTTATATGTAAAAAATAAAAATACTATTGGTGTATGGCAACACTTGCATAGTTCCACTTGTTCAAAACTACTTTGGTAAAAGAGGAGGTTAGGCAGATGCTTGTTGCTCCCATGTCATTTTTCATTTGATTTCGATTCTGGTTAACCGCGTGGAAGATGCCATCTCTTGAGTAGTTCGTATTTTAGAAGCTATTCACCTTGTAATTGAGTGGCTCATTAAGTAGCCATATATAAAGGTGTTTACAATCGAACCATTGATATAACGGTTAACCATTTGATCGATTCTTTAGTTAACCATGGCTTTTTTTTTTTTTTTTTTTTAATCAATGTTTTAACTTCATGGTCAAGAGAGAAGCCCTAAGCTTTGGCTTTGAGATGGAATCATCAAAGCAGCAAATCTTTGGGAGATGGAGAGAATTTGGCAAATCTAGAAAGGGATAATAACTATTTTGGTGTCTAAACTTTTCAAAATTTTACAATTGAATGTCCCAACTTTTATTTATTATAATTAAGTGTGTGAATCTGTTAACAAATAACAATTCCATGTTTTTTGCAGGTGATCAACCAGTCTTCAGTTTCACCTTACTGAGGTGTTGCTATGACATTCGTCTACGTCAGTGACTGAGTGGAGTCCACAAATTGCCACATCATTTGTTACCTATAAAAACATTGAATTGTTATTTATTAACAAGTTCACACACTTAATTGTAACAAATAAAAGTTGGGACACTCAATTGTAAAATTTTGAAAAGTTGGGACACCAAAATAGTCATTATCCCATCTGGAAAAGAAAAATGATGGCAATTGCTGAGACTCGACTCAGTTATCTTCTCAATGTCCAAATTTCTACCAGAATAGTTCCTTTTATTCCTAAACTCATCAATATAACCAACGTTTATATGAAATATATATGTATTCTTCACTAGATTTGGTAGCTCAAACTTCTCTTCTACGACACAAAAGGGGTCAGTAACGCGAGGCGGATCTGCATATTAAACCAGAAAGAATACATTGTCATCACCTCATTTAATCTAGTTTGTATTGACAGAGGTCCCTGTATGCAGTGCCCCACCTATTCATCTGATTCATAAGTAGAAGGATATTCAGCGTCTGTGACCACAATAATCTGCTTATCCTCAGTTTTTTCTTTCTCAGCCTTAGTTTCCTTGGAATCCATGGGAAGGGCATTACAGTTAATGGTATGCCATACCGGTCTCTCTTCTTGAAATAATCTGCAAAAAGAAAAATTAGATTCTAACATGCACAAATTAATATGATAAAAAATTTGTACACAGCCCCCCTATTTATATTTTTTACTCGTTTTATCAATAATTTGTTTTCCATGAATTTGTAGCAGAGAAGTATAAGTTTCTTAAGACTGGTGGCCAGTTTAATTTTGAACTATTTGCAAACAAGTTAATACTCTACAACAAACAGGCGCAAAACCAGCACAGATTTACCAAAAAATTATGTACGATTCAACAGATTGTAGTCATGCTATTACTTTGTTTTTATGAAGAAAGAATTTTTCAGACTACATTATTCCATTTTTAAGGAATTCAATAATTAAAAAACTTTCTATTTAACTCATATGGGCATCAAAATTGTCAACCTTCATCAGAATTCTGTTTTATTAAGGACAATAAATAGTTTCCTTAGCAAGCTTCATACATTCCAGGCCTTAAACAACATTTTATAGTGCATCTTTATGGACTAACAATGATTTATCAAATATCATCTTCCATCAGTGTTCTCTTCATTTGCACCAGGGTGTGTGTGTGTGTGTGTGAAAGAGAGAGAGACTTACGGGTGCTTGCACAGTGTTGGCACTTGAAATGTAAGAGCATACTTGCAAGTAGATATCTCTGTGATGGAACTAATCATAGCTCTAGGCTCTGAGCAGACAAATCTCACCTGCACATTAACATTGAGACTAGATTTATATACACACATTTTCCTAAAACAAAGGTAACCACAAGGCTGAAAAATGATATTCATTTTAGCCTACATGGTATAGACTATACCTCAGTTTCACGGGGCTGATTTGTAAGGTCACACACGGTTCCATTTGTATATTGATGAGCATGATACCTATACAAATACAAACATTTAAATACTGTGATAATGCAAAATACAAATATTAGTTTGTACCTTTTCTTCCTTTTACTTTCTCAAAATCATTATTCTCTGAATTCATAACTACCAGCGTCATACAACAACACAATCATACCTTTGTGATGCATCTTTTGAGCGAGGATCTTTTAGTGTAGAAACATCAGACAGATTCTGGTTGAATGCAGCTGTGGCTTCTTCATCATAAACACCCAAAACAAATTCCTGAACTCCCTGTGACAACATAATATATATATTAATGACATGTATGCTTATAGGAGGTTGTTAATAAAACACGCTGTTCCAACAATTTATTGGGAGCTATAGTTCTTATTATCAAAAGTAAAAGTATAGAGACATGGCAAATTGTGGCATGTAAGACAATCCAATCGAATTAAAACTTCAGCAAAATGTTCATTGCCAGTGATGTCAAACTACCCAAAAGTGCATACAACCTTTTTACAGATATTAGCATGCTTCCACTTATAAAAGCGAAGAAAGCATACTTAAAAACAACAAGAAAAAAAAAATTAAACAATTGAAAGTGAGAGCAACTTTGAGTCTTTGACAAGTTTACTTGGTTACCTTTTCATCTTCCACATGAAATTGCCGTAACTTCTTCTGAAAGCAAAATTCATAAGACCACCAACCCTCTTGCTGCATGCATACATGCATAAGCGTGATGAATCATGAAGTAGGAAAACCCCAGCCGAGAAATAATATAATTGATTGTAGTAATTTGATAACACATAAGAACATTATTTAATAGAAAAGATGCTGAAATGTTTATTGAGAGCAGATACTAACTCTAAGGAAACATCGTTCTTTTAAAACTTCAAGTAGTTCATCTGGTGTTTTCAATTTGACCCGTGTTTCAGATTCCATAATCATGCCACTAATGTTCAGCTGATTGACAGGATTTCCACTCTTGGCTTTCTCCACCTTGGGCAAGTAACATACAAACTTCTGTCCCTTTTTTTGGGGCATAACCACCGACTCCTGGTCATCATCCTGCAAATGTATAGGCATCCAGATTTATATTAAAACAAAGGCAACTCATTTGCCATTGAGCATTAAGTAGTCATGAAATGAACAGGATGGAAAAATTAATCATGGGAGTCACATCAAAAGACAAAAGTAAGAATGAAATAGTTACAGCAAACAATTTTTGATGAAGAAAGTCAGCAGGTCTTGTCAGGGGCATAGTAAAGGAAATCAATAGCCAGGGAAGATTAAATCCAAGCCAGAAAAAAAAAAACATTTATAACCTGAGCTATTCATGATAAAGTTTAGTATATAGCAATGTAATTTGGCTTTCACAGATTATCAATGTTTTTCTCTAATAATTTTTGAAAACATTTCTCATCTTAAAACTTACAAGATCTATGCCCGAGGATCTTTTGTGTAGCGTAGGTAATAGTACTCAACTCAACTAAGCCTTACTCCCAAACAAACAGTCTTGCAGTTCCAATGAGTATGCATATTGAAATGCTGCAATCTAAGGACTCATATGCAAAAGTAAAGAGGTTGATATGTAAACGCAAACTAGATGAACAAGAAAAAAATCAGTTCTAGATGAGAAAAGTGATACTAGCATGGGTGGGTGTTGGTGGTGGTCGGAAGTCAGTCTTCTGCACAGCACATGGGGTACAAAACAAACAAACAAGATCAAACGTCAGCTTACTTACAGGATGAAAAGGCGAGTCTTCTGGATGGAATTCAATCTTATACTTAGGTTCACGAGAGCTGCGACTAAATGTACCACCTGCAAACACCAAATTTAAAAAGCAAAATACAGTTAAACATACATTAAGAAGAGAAATGTATCCAGGAAAAAGGTACAATTAGACAACAATTTGACATGAATGTTTAAATGACTAATGAAGCCACAAAGACCTGACTTGATAAAACATGTTACACATAAACAAAGCATGAAAATCTCCTTCAATTATGGTACCAATGAAAACAGGATTTGCGATGGCTGTCTTTTCAACGGCTTTAGTCAGCAGCCAAATGTCCTGTCGTTTTTGGCTAAACCAGCTAAATTGGATCTAAATTTAGATCATCATATATTCCCTGGCCACCCTCATGTAGTTTATACACCAACAATCCTGGCATTTATCCACAGAAGGTGCAGAAATGATGTCTTGGCTACATATAATTCGCTTTATAAATATAAAAAAAAAATATTACAATTTGAGGTCACTTGCGTAACTTTAGACTTGATGCCAATCCTCCATCCAAAAATCTTAACAAGAAGCCTCTAATAATTTCTGACTAAAAGCAATAAAAGATTAGCCTTATGAAGGCAAGCAAAGGGAATTGCAGAATACAACCGTTAAAACTAAAAACTTTGCAATTCAGCTTCTAGAAAAATCACAAACTACCATTAACAGCCATTATATAAATACCTTATAGTCCACTCTCCAATCCAAACAAAAAGACATGAGCTATAGTCAGTACCCCAAAAAAGAGCCACAGACGCAACATTTAAAGAACAGGCCGTTGGACCCATAAAATCACACACACCCAAACAATCCTTCAATACTCCTCAAATACTCATCTCTATCAAAATTTCAGCTAGAACAACCCAAAACAGAAAAAATAGAAGAGAACCACAAGGACCCAGATGAAAACTATACAATATGACCCATTGAGCTCACATTGATTAAACGGAAATCAAAGGAACACATATATACAACACTTGACGAAAAGATTAATAGGTAAAAGCAAAGAAGACTTACCCACATGACTAGGGAAGATCTGATCAGCTAAAACATGGTTGCAAATACTGTATATAACAACAATTAACCATAAGAATCTCATCTTTCTTTCTTGGGTATCAATTTTTTGCAACAAATCTATCAACAAAACTAGAAAGAAGGAAAAGTTTTGCAGAAAAGGTTCTTGTAATGGTAGAAGATGCAAGCAAGAAGCAGCGCCTGTATCAGTTGGTGACGTGTCAACCTCCACGCTGATTATCCAATCATTCTTTACCACGTCAATAGTCAGGCGTCAATGTACAGAAGTACAGTAATAGGCTTCATGGGACATTTCAAGCAATCTTAGACAAGCCAGCCCATGATGAATGGGCTGCTGAGCACTGGGACTTGGAGTTAAAGATCACTTTAAATTATAAATTAAAAACATTTTTCAACTATATTAAGGGAAATGTAAAAAGTTTTAATAATTTTTAATGATTATGATTGTTAAATAATGACTTAAATTTCAATATTTTAATACCTATTATTTTGTTCTTAAAATTTTGGCTTAAAATTGCAAAAGAATTTTAGTATTTAGTATCTTTTATTATTAAAATGTTACACTTAATTTTAAATTTATTAATCATAGTTATGTTAAGTTAATTGATGGATGCAAATTACTCTGATATCTTTATTATTAATCATTGATGAGTTTTTCTTTTCGTATTAGCATTTTAGATTTAATTAAGTTTTTAATTTTTAATAATTTATATAATTCTATTAAAATCAAGTGATTTAGATATAATAAATCACTAATGAATTTTTTAAACAATAAATTTAGAATTTAAAATGATTAGAAATGAAATGAATATATGATTTTTAGAAGAAAGAAAGGATCATGTAGGAGTAGAGTTGTAAAGAAAGTAGATCACTGATAAGCTACTTAAAACTCGACCTTGGTAAAATCTCACTGAATTCTATAGATTTAAATTCACTTAATAAATTTATCATGTTTTATTTATGCAAAACTTAACTCATAAATTCATAAACAAATTAGTATAAAAATTTGTAGCAATATGTAGTAATAATTTAATATTAGATACAATAACATATACATTTTTACTATAATATATATGAAAATTATTTTTTTGAAATAAAAAGATTTTGTTAGGCAGGGCATAAATCGAAAAGCAAAATAGTCCTCCCGCAACAAAGGAGGCTAAGAAAATATAATGGAGCAAGTTTGAGAACAGGCTATTTATGCAAGACAATGAGCAGATCTGTTTGCTTGACACCTAATATAAGAAATAGAGAAATTGAAGTTTTTGAGAATGAGAAAACTTAATTTTATTCATAGAATAACGCAACTATATATACAATGTTACAACCTTAATTTACACCTAAATTCAACCTATCTTTAACCTATTAATTGTAATAATTAATGCAATGTATACAGTTATACAACTGTCAATAAGTATACAGTTGTATAACTGTACAACTGTCAACACTCCCCCTCAAGGTGGTGTATGTATATCCCTCATAACCATCTTGCATACAAAAGAATGAAATAATCTACTATACAAACTCTTAGTAAACACATCTGCTAGTTGACTCTCCGAATTTGTATAGTTGATTCTTAGGCTTTTATCATCCAACTTTTCTTTGATAAAGAATCGATCAATCTCAATAAGTTTGGTCCGATCATGTTGGACTGGATTGTTGACAATGCTAATGGCTGCCTTATTGTCACAATGTAGCAAAAAAGACTCATTTTGAAGAAGATGAATATCTTGCATTAGCTTTTTAAGCCAAAGAAGTTCACAAACTCCTTATGCCATAGCTCCATATTCTGCTTCAGCACTTGACCTAGCAACTACACCTTGTTTTTTAATTATTTGTGTCACTAGATTTCCACCAACAAAAGTGCAGAAACCAGAAGTAAATCTTCTATCATTAGAAGATCATGCCCAATTAGCATCCACAAATGCCTCAATTCCTAAATGGCCATTGTTTAAGAAGAGTAATCTTTTCCCAGGATTAGATTTAAGATATCTTAGAATCTGAAAGACAACATCAAGATGTATAGTTCTATGACTGTGCATAAATTGACTTACTAAGCTCACTGCATAAGCGATGTCAGGTGGCGTGTGAGAAAGATAAATTAGTCTTCCAACTAACCTCTGATATTGTTCAGTGTCAACCAATTTTCCAACATTTTCCTTTAAGTTATGATTGACCTCAATAGGAGTATCTATAGGTTTGCATCCTAACATTCATGTTTCCTTTAGCAAGTCTAGAATGTACTTTCTTTAACAGAGAGTTACGCCCTTCTCTGATTGTGCAACTTCTATTCCAAGAAAATATCTGAGTTTGCCCAAATCCTTAATCTTAAATTGAGTAGCCAAGTATTTCTTCAGCCTAGCCATTTCTTCATGGTTGTCACCTGTCACTACTATATCATCAACATATATAATAAGAATAGTAATTTTACCATTGTGATATTTGATGAATATATTGTGATCCGCATTGCTTTGCTTCTAACCAAAAATAATAATTGCTTTACTGAATCTATCAAACCAAGCCTGGGGTGATTACATCAAACCGTATAGAGCTTTCTTTAAGTGACAAACTTTGCCTTTAGTCTTTGGACTAGAAAAACCAGGTGGAATTTTCATATAAACTTCCTCTTCTAATTCACCATGTAGAAAGTCATTTTTTACATCAAACTGTTGAAGATCCTACCCAAGATTAGCTGTATAGGATAAAAGAACATTTATTGAATTCATTTTGGCAATATAAGCAAATATTTCTTGGTAATCAATGCCATAGGTCTGGGTAAAACCCTTTTCCACCAACCGAGCTTTTAGTCTTTCAATAGAGTCGTCTGCCCTATGCTTCACTGTGAATACCCATTTACATCCCACGGGTTTCTTACCAAAAGGAAGATCTACAAGCTCCCAAGTTCCATTTTTGGCCAAAGCTTTCATCTCCTCTACCATGGCTTCTTTCCATTTTGGATCATTAATAGCTTCCTTCCACCCCTATGGTATAGAAACAGAATTCAAAGAAGATAAAAAGGTTCTATAGGAAGGAGACAGTGAGTCATAAGAAATAAAGTTAGAAATGGGATACTGAGTACAAGATCTAACTCCTTTTCTAACAACAATTGAAAGATCAAGATTAAGTATTTCAATAGGTATATCATGAGTTGAAATAGGAAGTGGATTACCTGAATCAGTAGGAATTGAGTCTGGGTCTGAAATTGAGCTATGTAGAGTGATGTTTTTCGTACGAGCATACCTCAACAGATCAGGTTTATCTAGTCTCCCTGTTTTTGCTTCAATTTGTGTTCCTTTAACAGATTGAATTTGATCTCCACTGGAACTTTTATCACTATTTCCAAACTCATACTCCCCCTGGCCACTATAGGTAGGTAGTTTAAAAATAGGTGTAATCGAGGAAGTCATCTCTTCCATATGAACATTCTCCCCCTGAAGAGATGATGATAGAGAAAAATATACCTCTTATTCTCTAAAAGTAACATCCATACTCACAAAAAAATTTCTAGTAAGTGGATGATACCATTTATATCCCTTTTGAGTGGCTGAGACACATTTCAAAGCTCTAGGATTAAGTTTGCCCCTAACATATTTGTGTACAAAACAAACACATCTAAATACCTTAGAAGGGATATTATAGGTGCGACTACCTTGAATAAGTTCTATTGGACATCTGAAGTCTAAGGTCCGCAAAGGCATACGATTAATAAGATATGCAGCAGTGAGTACTGCATCACCCTAATAGACTTTAAGAACATTTATAGCAAACATGAGAGCCCAAGTAACTTCTAAAAGATGTTTATTCTTACATTCAAATACACCATTCTAAGCAGCAGTATAAACACAACTAGTTTGATGTGTAATCCCATGATTATCTAAATAGGAATGAAAGGTCTTTTCCATATATTCAGTACCATTATTTGTTCTTAAGATTTTTATCTTAGCACCAAACTGCATACTAATCATTTTACGGAAGGACTGAAAATAAGAAAAAACTTCATTTTTGGCATGCATTAAATACACCCAACTCATCTTACTATAGCAATCAATAAAAGTTATGAACCATTTATAACCAAATAGAGACACCACAGGACTAGGACCCCATGCATTAGAATGAATCATTATAAAGGGAACTGAACTTTTATTATTAATGGGAGGATAAGAAAATCTAGTATGCTTAGCAAGTTCACAAGCATCGCAAACTAAGGTCTCCATATTACAATGCTTAAATAAGTGGGGATGGAGTTTTGCTAAAACATAAAATGAAGGGTGTCATAATATCTTGTACCACTAAATGATTTGATGATGAGTATATCTGGATTCACCTAATATAACTTAACCTTTGAACAGAGGTCCTTCAACCAATCGGTACAGGCCATCATGCTCTCTACTATAGCTAATCATTTTCCCAGTGCTCAACTCATGTATGACACAATGAGAAGCAAAGAATTCAATTTTACAATTCGGATTTTTTTGTGAGAGCACTAATAGATATAAGATTGTATGAAAAATGAGGAATATATAAGGAAAGAGGAAGAGTAATGAAAGGAGTGCAATTTACGGAACCTTTCATGATAATAGGAGATAAAGATCTGTCTGTTATACAAACTTTATCATGACTTGAATAAGAAGAATAGGTAAAGAAGTTTTTTTGAGCACTAGTCATATGGTTAGATGCACCAGAATCGATGATCCATGAGTCATCAAAAATAGTACAACTAGTATTGAAAGCTGAATAAGAAATACTTGAAGATGCAAGATTAGAGGAAGAAGCGGAAGTAAAAGCTGGAGTGCAAGGAGACTCAAGTTTGGCCATAAGATGTCAGAGAGCTTGTAGTTCCCTATATGAGAGTCCACTAGAGGTGCAGGTTTCTTATGCTAGTTTAGCATCAAGAGTATGTGAGCTCGAGAATGTGTACCACCAAACCTTTTGCCACCTTGACCATACATTGGACGACTATGAAGTTTCCAACATGTGTCTCTGGTATGTATTGATTTCCCACAATAATCACACTTTCTATTATCTTATTTTGTTCCCCTTATAGACTCAGTCTTGGCTACATCAAACTTTATAATTATGGTGGATGAGTCAACCAGTATACCTATTTATTTGATAGAAGTAGTTGGTAGCATGGCATTACGTCTACTTTCTTCCTACTACATATAGCTATATGTTTATCGTAGAGAGGGAAAAGGATCACGCCCAAGAACTTGTACTCTAATCTAATCAAATATATCATTGAGTCCCACCAGGAAGTCATACACCCGTTCCTTTTCAATTAGTTAATGGAACTTTGTAGCATCAACAGTACAAGATGCTTAAAAATTCTAATAATAGTCAAGTTCTTGCCACAAGCTACTAAGTTCAAAAAAATAATGAGTAATAGTCATTTTACCTTGTTTGGTTTCATGAACTTTCTTCTGTAATTCATATATCTAAGTATCATTACCTGATTGAGAGTAAGTTTGAGTTGTTGCATCCCAAATTTTTTGAGTTATATCTAGGAGGAGATAGCCTCGTGCAAGCTGTGGTTGCATTGAATTAATCAACCATGACATGATGAGTGAGTTTTCTAAGTCACGTTTGTTAACTGTCGGATCAGTATCATCTGGTCTTCTTTTCCCATTGTTGATGTAGCCTTACAATCCTCTAGCTTGAATGAATAACAAGCATGACCGTGACCAAGCAAGGTAATTTGTTCCATCTAGGTTAACAAGACTTATTTGCAAAGAGGGATTGTCATTAAAGGCAGTTGGAAATTTTGTGCCATCAAACTCAGTCATGGCATTAGAGGATCCTTCCTTCTTTCCGTTAGACATATTCTGAAATTTTTATAAATGTAAAAAATAAAAATTGCAGAAACAAAGGCATTAGACAGAGAATAGTGGAGCAAACAACAGAAGAAAGGATCAAAAGTACCATACACCAGGAAATAGAAGCACCAAACACCAAAAAAGGAAGCAACTGACAACAAAAAAATAAGGCAGCAGATAGCAGAAAACAAAAGCAGCAGACAACAATAATAGAGGATAAAAGTTACTAATGTCTTATTCAAATAGAGGCTACTGATTTCTGAAGTAGTAGCAGGAAATAGAAGTAGTAGGTACTGCTGATGTCTAAAGCAAATGATAGGAGCTACTAATTTAAGCTAACTCAGATACCATGAAGTTTTTGAGAATGAGAAACTTAATTTTATTCATAGAATAACTCAGTTATACATACAAGGTTGTAGCCTAAATTTTAGCCTTAATTTACACCTAAACTCAACCTAACTTTAACCTACTAATTGCCATAATTAATGCAATGTATACAGATGTACAACTGTCAACAAGTATACAGCTATACAATTATTAATAGAAATATATTCCATAATTACTAAGATAAACACAATCTCTGATGAAAACTCTTCAGTAGAGTATAGGGCATCAACTACATTCTTTGCATCTGATTCAAATAAAACCTTTCACTTTCC
The DNA here is from genome assembly GCA_949671775.1 of Mallotus repandus. Classification (NCBI taxonomy): domain Eukaryota; kingdom Viridiplantae; phylum Streptophyta; class Magnoliopsida; order Malpighiales; family Euphorbiaceae; genus Mallotus; species Mallotus repandus. Next base: position 19,541 of record CATIWM010145411.1, read on the forward strand.
TTGTTCAATACACCATATGATTGCAGCTTGAATTCTAAATGCTTCTGATTCCCTAACAAAATGGAAACTATTGACATTACTCATCTTGTAAACACCATACAACGCATATCATCCCGAATCATAATGCCAATACTAAATGAGTTCTTCTCCCTCGACACCGCCATGTCAACGTTACATTTGAGCCAATCCCATGGGGATTTTCTTTACTGTTGAGAGCTACCTGAGTTATTCATAGATGGTTGTAGGCTCCTCCATCTTGTTTGAGTTTCGATCCACTGTATAAAATTGAAGACTAATATTTATATTTTGAGTTGGATGCAAACATAAATTAGTCCATAATTTGTTATTGTGTTGGTTCCAAATAGACTATAAGATCATGGAAGCTTGTTGAAGTAATTCTAAAGGTAAAGTCTCCAAGCAAGATAAAAACCATTTTCTGAAATCATCATTGTTTGTAAACTATAGATCAAGATTGACATAAGACCAATAACTCTTAGCAAATGAATAATCCAAAAAAGGTGCCATAGATGTTGAATATTAGATCCACATAACAAATTGTTTGGGCTCAAAATATGATGGATTGGGCTCAACCACATTTTGATTATTTTAAGAATAGGTATATGTGAGCCTCTTACAATCACACAGAAGAAATAGAGTAGAAAAGAACAATAGGTTTTATTGTCAGTTCGGGGTGACAACTAGGGCAAGAACAAGCCAAGTCCCTTTTAACTTGAATGAAATGAATCAAACAAGAGTTGGTTTCATTGGGAAACTTGAACACTAGGATGAAGGTAAATAGATGCAGGGTTTGATAAAAAGAGAGAGTTATATTATTGATTTGAGTAAAAATATGTGTAGAGACATTACACTATAAAGACTTTGGCTTTTATAAGCCTTAGAGTCCAACTAAACAAGGAAAGAACAATATAGTCTCAAAGTTCATGATTGAACATTAACTCATGACCCTTTTTCTCTTTTTTTTTTTTAAAAAAAAAAATCGGTCACAGATGCACGGCCAACTCACTAACATTGAACTTATTATGGCCAACTTGGCTTCTATATCGGCCATGAATCCTTCTTTTTTTTATTGGGTTGATTAAAAAGCTTCAAGTGAACCACAAATACATGGTTAAATACATTCACTTGGACTTGGTCTTTGTGAACTTGTAATAACTTTATTTCTTTGACCGATCATTACCTTTCTAGACCGATTAAAATTATAACCAAGTTTTACCAAATCGGTCTTACCTCCCTTGTGCAAAGTCATCTATATTTAGAGAGAGAGAGAGAGAGAGAGAGAGAGAGAGAGAGAGAGCAAACTAACGCCATGGCCACAAAATACAATAGCCTAATTCAATTATTTTGTTCACATGGCCAATCTAGTTTCTACGGCCTTTGCACCATTTTAATGTCCACTTTCCATAACCGAATTTATCACATGTTCCATTTCCTTTTTTCTTATTGGCCATGGCTCACCGCCACTAACAATGAATTAATTCATGCAATGAACATTTATGACCGACTAACGTGAAAACTTGCAACTTGAAACTCACAATTAATTTACATAATCGGTCTTAAAAATTTCAATCATGTTAACCGAGCATATAACAAATATATTTTGCATGATCGGCCTCATTACCATGGCTCATAATAATTTTTTTTAATGACTGAATATTATTTGAAAATAAACATTCAGTCTTGTGACCAATTAGGACTATTAGTAATGCCATTATACCAAGTTACTAACCTTTGGTACTCTTTGACCGATTAAAACTTTTAAATGAAGCCATTAATGCAATTAATCCTTATATGATCAAATTCTACTCATGCATGATTTTCTTTTCAACCAACTTCCACTTTCCATGTAATGACCAAACCCATTTTTTTCTTCTCTTTATCGGCCTAGGACCAATTTTATTATGCCCTTATATATATATATAGATATATAACTATAACTACGGCCGATAAAACTTCCTTGGCCAATTAGTGGAACTTTCTCATTAAATTTTAACTTTAAAACCTTTCACGACTGATTTAACATGGCATATTAATTCTTATTTATTTATTTTTTTAATCGGTCATGAACTAATTTTGCAAGGCTAGTATTGTACCTTTCATTTTGCATGTTGATCGCTTTTATATCTCGTCCTCTTATGCACATTGAATTTAAAGAGTAGCCTTTTAAAGGGATCCACCTTGTACATTTTAGTCGTGCCCCCTTATATTTCACAATACCATCGGTCACAACTTTCTTTCTTCCTTGCCCTATTATTTGCAACTTAAGTATCATAGCTTTTTAAAAATTTTGAGTTCGGGCTTGTGCTCTTGCCACTCTTCTAAAGCTCTTAGTTTAAATTTCTTAAAATTTGACCGAATTTCTTTAGATTGGTATTCAATTCCTCCTTTTGAATGTTAGAAGGCTTCATTGCAAAATAGGGGTGTGACTACCTCTTTAATTGCCTCATTTTGAACTACAACTTCAAGGTAAGACCAACTCATTGGTCTAGGAGTAGGCCTGAAATCAACACTAATTTTTTCTAAGACAACCTTTGAAAAAGGTTCATCGGTCTCAGGTGGCTTTGATTCATGTTGATAAGGTGATAAAGCCCCATCCATCTCATCATGTCCAATAGGTGCCCCATGTTTTCTCGCCTAATCATATTGATCAAAAGTGAAGTGAGTACTTGATCTCCAAGAATTTTGATTGATTAATCGCCCTTCGTCATTTGCTAACTTGCTATCTGGCCACCTAAGATTTTGAAAATTGCCATTTTGCAAGTACGTGGATCCTCCTCTTAGATCTTTATAGCTTTGTAGGATCCTTTACAATTGGTCTTCCTTTAAAGGTGGACACCAAATGATGTAAATTCACATTAATTTCTTCCATGTGCCTATTCGTTGCTTCAGAGCTTTCAATGAATGACATAAACATTTTGGACGTTTGACTGATTGCATCTGTGAACCTAGAGTTCTCTCTTGAAACTTTATCTCTCAAGAGCTCTATATTTTTAACTTTCTACGATCTTGTTTGTATAGGAATAAAAGAGTCCCACTTGGCGTGCCAAAAAGATGTTTGGGCTCAAAATATGATGGATCAGGCTCAACCACCTTTTGATTATTTTAAGAATGGATCTGTGTGAGCCTTCTACATCACATAGAAGAAATAGGGTAGAAAAGAACAATAGATTTTATTGTCAACTCGGGATGACAACAAGGGCAAAAATAGGTCAAGTCCCATCTAACTTGAATGAAATGAATCAAACAAAAGTTGGTTTCATTGGGATCAAGATAAATAAACGCAGGGTTTGATAAAAAGAGAGAATTGTATTATTGATTTGAGTAAAAGTTTGTGTAGAGACATTACAATACAAAAACTTTAGCTTTTATAAACCTTAAGAGTCCAACTAAATAAGGAAAGAACATAATTTAAAAACTTGCCTAATCTAGCTTAAGAAAATAAATCATAATAAAAGTCTTCCTGAATTACAATAAGACAATAATAATAAAAGACCTTCTATAAATAACTTCTACCTAAATTATTATTATAACCTTCATTCAAATAAATGTGTGGGCTTTCAAGAGCAGGCCAGACCTATTGAGGTGCGAATCAAGATTGTTAAAGACTACGAAGTGGACTAGTTGGAGATTTAGACCATTTGAACTGGTCCAACCCTTACTAAAAATATTTGGACAGATACAAACCCAAATATAATAGAGGGGTATTTACACCTTTAAATACAAGTTGAGAACGTGTAAGTAGACAACCATCCAGTAACCTCTGGAAGAAAAATTTAACTTTTGAAGGTAAATTTGTTTTTCATAACCTATTCCAACCCATAAAATATTCCTGATTAGAGTTTATTTTGTCATTCATATATATATCCTGTACTCTAACTTCAGTACATATTTTTCATGATATGATGTTTCTCTTGAAAATTATTTAAAAATATATTATTTGAATAAAATTGTAATTTTTATGAAAGATATTGTAATTTAGTGAATAAATTCAAATTGTTCTAAATTTTTAAAATTCGTTTAATCTTATAAATAATTAGTAAATAATAAATAATATAATAAATTTATTTAACTCGATCCAAACTAATTTGGAGTTCGGCTCATTTGCACACTATTTAAAAGTTGGAATTTTTTCAGTGTACGAGTTGAGATTCTGTGTTCTTTTTTTTCTTATATTAGAAAGGGTGAAGAGA
>CATIWM010145439.1:0-17952 GCA_949671775.1 Mallotus repandus
TGAATGGAGGTTTCTTGAATGGCGGTGGAGAAGCCAACTTGTCCAACTCAAATTCAACTTTGTCAACTTTGCCAACTTGAACCACCTATACATTACCAACTTGAACTTGCCAACTTGTGTCCAACTAAGTTTTGGATAATTTTAAACATAGAGACTTCTAGAGAAATTGAGAGAAAGTAAGTCGGTGAATTTCTTAATAGTGCGCCTTAGGACTAAGGTAGTGCTTTAGCAACTCAGAGCTATTTTTAAAATAGAGAGATTATTTTCTACACCCAGCATATTGCATCAAACCGTTGGATGTTTAACACATATGATGAGTGTTTTACATTGATTAATACATGTCTTTGTATTGTACATCCAACTATTTGGTGCAATAGGTTGGGTGTAGACAAAATTTTTTCTTATGGATTTAAGTCTTAGAGACAGCGTCCCTTGACATTTAAATTTTAAGTTATCCGCCTAGGCTAGCTAGATCCAGTCACGAGATCGGCTCCATTTAAAGGTTGAGGGTTCAAATCCTCCCTCCCCCTCACCTCCCTGGCAAAAAAAAAAAAAAAAAAAAAAAAAAACAATGCTAAAAGGACAAAGGCTAGGGGATCTAGCTTGATAGAGGGAGAGGATTTTGGCTTTTGTACAATTCAGGGCTTGTTGCAGGGACTTCGAATGCTTTTGAGGGTCAAAGAGAGGACACCAAAGAGTAAGGTTCATTTTATTTATTTTTTCTTTTTTTCTTCTTATTTCATGGCATGTTAATTTTATGATTTGGTCTTGTTAGTTGATGTGAATTGGATTAGTGAAGTTCATTTCCCCTGTTAGAAAAATATATTTTCTGTTTTTCAGAAACTTTATTAAATTTGCTTTTATTCAAAATTGAAATGCACTAAGGTGACGTTGCTTCGATAAAGCGCTAACTTAACGTATAGAAGCACCATCTAATTCGCCTTTATGTATTAAGGCAATGCCTCTTGTAGAGGTGCCGCCTTTACATGGTCAAAGCATTCCTCCGATGGAGTAGTGTGTTTCTTAGGCTTTGTTAATCTTAATTATGCTTTTGTAGGATCATTGACATGTTATTTCAATATATTCGTGTTAAGGATTTAATTTATAGTTGAAAATTAATTTTTATTTGATAGATTAATTTGCTTGTTAATATTGAAATCTTGCATAATTAATTCAATTGTTTCAAGCTTTATTTCGAAATTATGTTTCTGAATATTCGTTTTATTGGTGTTTTCCTACGTAATTAGAGTGATTTCATTTGCTTTGAATTATGTTGATTTAAAAAATGCAATAAGAATAGTTGTTTTTATTTTTTATTATGTTCTACCGGTCCAATTGTTGATTTTGATTAGTTTTAGTTGTAGATGAATATTAAATTGATAGCTAAGATTTTATTTTTATTTTTATTTATTTTGTTTTCTACATTTACCTCATATCGTATTTTGGTAAACTAACTCATTTATTTTTTCTAGCTTCTTTTTTTTTTCTTTTTGGAGGATTAATTTAAATTTTAGTTTCAGGGTGATAAACAAATATTAATATTTGAACTACTGTTAATTGGTTTTATTTAACTCTCATTCTTTTTATTTTATTTTATTTATTTTCTTGCATGCCAAAATGATGTATCATTTCTCCTCCCCACTTTTTTGTATATGTTTTATTTTATTTACTTTATAATTGTTAATGATTATAATGTGATAATGTAGTGAATTGGATCCGATTGTATAAAAATGGACTAATTGACAATTTAGACCTAATTGTAAAATTTAAAAATTATTTGAAGACAATTGCATTTTTTATACAATGAAGAAATAATTAAATAATTAAAAATAATAAAATACGAAATATAAATAAAAGCCGATCGCTAGATCTAGTAGGTATTCAAAAAGTCTATGCTTAGTTTTCAAATCCAAAATTTGAGGATAGCTAGTGATCCCTCTCTATGGGATCCAATTGATATAAAATATGTTTCAGATTTCACCTGAATGATGACTACATTTCTAATATAGAAATTATAGCCCATGATTGTATTATCTAATGGGTCTTAAGCTCACATAGAGCTGTGATCGCCAAATACTTGAGCACGCACTAAATTCGACCACCTATAGTTAAAATTAATTTTAATTTTTTTAATATTTTATTTTAATAACTGAATATTTTAAGTTTATCATATTTTATTGAAAAATTCATTATGTGGCCTCAAACTTATGTGGTTTGTTTTTTTGAGCTCTATATATTTATTGTGTTTTAAAAGACCCTTAAATATTTATTTGATACAATATCGAATCATTTTTTGATAGAAAGACGAAAAGTAGAATTGATATTTAAAGGTTCGATGTTGTATAAAATAAATGTTTAAGGGTTCGATATTGTATCAAATAAATGTTTAAGGATTTGATGCTGCATCAAATAGATGTTTAAGAGTCTTTTAAAGCACAATAATTGTATAGAGATTGAATTAAACAAAGTTTGAGAGTCACCTAATGGGTTTTTCCTATTTTAATTAATTATTGAATTAAAATTTTTTTATTCTAAGATGTAAAAAAAGAATTAATAAAAAAATTAGCTGTGTATCATATTATGCGGAGTAATTATATTTATTTAAGGAATAAAATCAAATAAAATTTTTGGGTGTACAAAACATGTCTTCAAAGTATTCCAATATAAAACATATACATTCCTTAAATATCCATTAAAAAAATAGATATTTTCTATAAAAAAAAGATATAAATAAAAACATAACATAAATATTTAAAAACATATCATTTTGTTGTTTTTTTGTGAGGAAAAAGTGACACTACTCCTCCCATGGATTCTTAAAAAGTATAATTGAATATGAAAAAAGAGAAAAAAAGAACAGCACTTTTAGTGAAATAGATTGAATAAAAGAAAATTTTAAAATAATAAAAATACAAAAAATTTTGAATGAAAGAGTTAAAAATTTATGAAAATAATTAGAAATTTAATTATTTTTAAATTTATTCAATAGTGATAAGGTTATAATTTGAAACCATTTTTATGTTATATTTAATTTTTCTAATAAGAATTAATGATAACATTTAAATAAGTGTAAAATTTACATTACAATAGACAGATAACACTTTCGTGAATGAATGATCAGATAGGGAAAGAATAATTTTGATTCCTATAATATTTTTTTTTATGAATTATAGCATATATATATATATATATATATATATATTTGTTTATTTTTAGCAATTAATATAATAATTATTTTGTAAAAATTTTAATATAATTAATAAAATGATTTTATATAAGATTCATGATAAAATAAATAATTAATTATTTTTAAAATTATTTTAAATTTTTATTTATAATAAAATTAAAATAAATGTAAACTTATTAAAAGTTCATTAGGGCTAGGCTAACAGAATTTTAAATCATTCAATAAATAATTTTACTGTCAAACATTTATAAATTTAATATTTGTTCATAAATTTTTAATTAGTTAAAAGAATATTAAAATATAATATTTATAAATGTCACAGAAAAACAGCAACACTAATTCTATAAGAGTAAGGGTGTATTCAATTAAAACTTTTAAAAATATTTATAAACTTTTTTAAATGAATGACTTTTGTAGAGTTTATAAATTTTTTAATGACTTTTATAGAATTTATTTTGAAATTTTTTTAGAGAGTTTATGAATTTGTTAATAAATTTTATAGATTTTATTTTGAAAGACTTTTTATGATTTTTATTAGCATTAGACAAATTTTATTGATTTTAATATATTTTTTTACTAAATAAATTAATTTTTGTCATATAATAAAAATAAAATTTTTAAAATTATTATTAAAAGAGGATGTCTCTAATTAATTTTTTTAAAATGATTAAAATATTTATTTTATTAATTTTAAAAAAATTAAAAAGTTGTTTCAGAATAACGACTTTGACCGTGAAAATTTTGAAGATGATATCAAACACCTAAAAAAAAAGATAAAAACTGAAGTCGATTTGAAAATCAACAATCTATCAAAAAAATATTTATCTAACATATATATATATATATATAAGAGAAAGATAACCCGCGCTTCGCCGCGGGCATTAACCATTTTTTTTTTTACAATAATTCATAAAATTACATTTAGCAAATACAAAAATTTTGTCAAAAATTTCAAAAGCAGTTTGATATTTTATTTGCAATATTTATTTAAGCATATAGTTGCATCAAATAGAAAACAAACTGATTGAAATTCAAATGCTAGCAAACAAAAGTAAATCAGCATCAGGTATCACAGTAGAAATCAATTATAACAACATAACCAAATAAATATATTGAATAAATAAAATAGAATTGATATCATAACATATAATCATAAACTATATCAAATTTTGAACATATTGCTACATCAATAATGAATATATATTTAAGTTTTGAAAAAAAAATAATGCAAGGCTATAATAAATTATTTTAAGACTGGTAGCTCAATATTAAGAAAAAAAAAAAAATTAATCTCACACTAAGAAAGGATATTTTTTGTTAATTTGTTGCCTAACAGTGGAAAAAAATAATTAATTGCTAATTTGTTGATGTATATTAATGGGCTAAAATATAGCAATATAGCAATATATGCAATTTTTTTCCTTAATTTTAAACGAATTTACATGGATTTTTTTTTTCCAGTTAGTTGTTTTTTTTTTAATTTAGCTAGTTTTTTTTTTTTTTTAAATTTAGCTACTTGATCTTTTGCTTATTCATTCCAACCAAGATTAATAATAATAATAATTAGTTAGTGGGCTGACAAAATAGAAAAACAAATTATATAGTGAATTGGAACGGATTGCCATGCATGGGTTACAGGTTGGAGCGACATTTTCTGCAAATGAAAGAGGAAAAGACCGTAGCAATTGACGTAAATAAACATGAAATTCAATGCCTATTTTTTTTGCAAATCAAACAGAAAAAGACAGGGACAATTGACGTAAATAATCATAAAATTTGATGGTAATTTTTATACTGTAACGCTACAGTAAATCAAGTGTTTGAGCTTTATATATTTAAAAAGATAATGAAAAAAAATTATAAACAAAAATAAAGGATATATAAAAAAATGAAAATAAATATAAATTACAATAAATTATTCAAAGTCTTGAGATAGCGTGAAAGAAAAATTTTAAATTTTTTATCAATATCAACTTACAAAAAATCATTTAAAATTTACAAAATTTTATTATGTATAAAAATTTAGGATTTTTTAATATAAATTTATTTTTATTAATTATTTAAAAGTTTTAATCAAATATTTAATAAATTTTTTTAATTTATAAAATCATTATTAAATACAATCTAATTATTAAAAAATTTTTAAAAATTAAAATTAAATACCATATGGACTTTTAAATCTATTTTTAATAGAATACTCCCTGGTAAATCTAACAAATTTTACTTTATCCAGATAAAATAAATGTAAAAATTTTAGTATCCAATTATAGTATGACACGTGCACCTAAACTCCAACAGCCAATCAAAATCAACCGAACACATAATCACCGTTGCAGATACGCGAGAGTTCCAAGTTCACTGATAAAAGAGGCTCGCGCTTGAAAAAAAAAAGAAAAAAGAAGAAACAACTGATTCTTGGAAGAAAATCGAGAAGATTAGCGCCCATGGCTTACGTTGAGCGAGGTAATTAAATTAGCTCCCACTGCTTAATTTTGATTTTAATTTTAATGCTGTTTGTGCTTGTTTGCTCCTTTTTTTTGGATTAATTTTTTATTAAAGGATTCGAATTTCTCGAAAATTAGGGTTTGATTGGCAAATTCTTTTGGTTTGGATTTTGTTTGTTTTCTTGATTTTTCTTTTTACGGCAATTGGCGTTGTGTATATGGTTGATCTGATCTGTTAAAGTCAACGTTGAGGGTTGACTTGATGCTAATTGAGAAGGTTTAAATTCTATTAGGAGGAATAAATGAATATAATACAAACGAAAATCAACGAATTTGTTTCAATCGTAATCGTAATTTAAGATGTGACGTTTTGATCATCAATTCTGATTTTGCTGTTTCTTGATGTTAATTTTGTTATTACCGAAACTGGATTATGCATATACAACCCTGTTTCAGTAATGTATGTTGATAGCATATACGTATTTAATGAAATGAAAGGAAAACAACGGATGATTCGCGATGGCATGTGCGCTGCAATTCCTGTTATTATACAGAAAATGTGGTTTTAATGTTTTTATCTGCACTTGTGTTCTGTGTGGTGTCTTGAAATTGGAACTGGAAAATTCTGTATCAAGAGGAACAAAAGGCAACTTTCCTTCCTTGCACTTGCTTGATTCTTTTGTCCACTAATTAACATAACATGCCTGCTGATTCTTATTGTTCAGGTGTCGTGAAATCGAAGAGATCAATCTGGCGATTGAAAACTATCACGGATTTCTTTTGGGCTATTATAAATTTCATTAGTGTGTTCTTTTCTACTATGTTCTCGGTAGTAACATAATCTTTTCATTTCATTGTTGCTGTCTTATGCTGGTAATTGTGTACTGGGTAATATATTTTTTGTTGTTCGCTTTCATGTATTAGATGGAAAAGTCTGATGCTTACCGGAAGGGATCTGGTTCTAGCAAGAAGTGGGACGGTGGCCCAGGAGGGCCTGGAAGTGGACCCTATGGTGGTGGTCCTCGCGGTCCTCCTCGAGGCTTAGATAATGTTCGAGGGATTGACCATAGTAAGTTTGTCTGAAATAATAAAATTCTTTTTAATGTTTAAATGTTGGGTTTTTTTCTGCATTCTTAGCAATTTGTTTTGTTCTCAACTTGTAGGTTCCTTGCCTGCTTGTGGCTCCTGCTGCGGTTAATTTGTTGTGGCCTCCAGGTTCTTTTCTTAAATGCCTCTAGTAAGAAATGCCTCTAGTTAGAAATATGATGTACCAGTGTGCGTTTCCATAGATAATGAATTTGCATAAGCAATCAAGGTTATATTTTTCACGACTCCGAGAAATTTGTTGCACATTCTATGGACATATTTTCTTGAATGGTGTATATAGTTGCTTTAACTCTATAAACATATTCAGGGAACAATGTTTTCATCGTCCTGATTATGAAACGATTTGCTTTTTTTGAATTTTTTAATCTTCTTGCATGTAGTGCCATCCTTTGTCAGTTTAATCTTATGTAGGAGATTGGTTATAACGTTCGGTTTTATTGGAGGTAGAACAAGTATCACGTAAAGTAAAGATGTGTTTACTGTTTACAAATGCCAAACAATTAACTCCTAATCATGCGGGTTTACTATTTACATTTTTAAATTGAATCTATGGGACTTTCTTGTTTCTGAATTCAGTTCTTGCGTTTAAGCCTGACTTCATAAACAAGAATTTAAATAAAAATAGCTTTAAATGGATATATTTCTAAAGAATCTTTGCTATCATAGCTTAAATTTTGCAAATTCTTATAGTTCCAATGAAATAGAAGCCTCGAAAGTCAAGTAATGGTAAAAACTCTTTTGAAGCTATTAATCATGAATTTCAATTCCTAGTACCATCTGCAATTCTTGATTATGCCCTGTATTACATTAAAGAGAAATCAATTTGCAAGCCATCCTCATTATCAGACGAGGTTGTGCCTGTGCTTTCACATAAGGTTACCCTGAAATAGAATAATGAAGTTTATAGAGAATGCTCTTTTTACAAAGCAATTATCATACAAAATAATTTCATAAGATGGAAAATTATATGAACTCTTCCATCATTAGCTTACACAATAAGGGCCCTCGCGAAGTCATGGAAAAAGATCATATAATTTTTCACTCTTTGGATTAGATGGCAAGATAAGTGCCAGAATTTCAAATCCTAAATCAGTTTTTTCTTTTTTTTTTTCAAAAAAAAACCTAATCGTTTTTGGCCAAAATTTACCTAGCATCTGGTTCAGTTTACAGTTAGACTCACCTCAACCGTGTTATCATTTCCACACGCTAGGCGCAATCCTGGTGCTCAGGAGGTGCGCCTCTATTATATTTATAAGTGGCACATGCTTGTTTAGCCTGCATGTGATGTGACCGAAAACTTGACAGAGCAGGCCTTGCCTACTTTAGATTGGGCTGAGCACAAGCTGACGGCCTGAATGGCCGGTACGATGGAGGGCACCATAGGAGGAGATGTTGCGGATGAGATAGGCAGAGTCTTGGGGGTCAAGATGTAGGAGATGGAGACAGTAATTTCGATAATAATTTTTTGGGATCTTTACATACATAAAACCAAAACACAAAAAAATTAATAAAAAATAGCGTTAATCATTAAACCTTTCGATATTAATCTTTTAAAATTTTTTCTTTTAAAAATGGATCACTTTTCTTTTTTTTTAAGTGGTCTTTATCTTTCTCAACCTTTTTTTTTATTGTCTTTTTGATATATTTCATAATTTTTTATTATTTTTTGCTGTTATTTTTTATTTTTAACAAAAATCAATAAAAAATTACAGTTGTTGATGTTTGTTGTTATTTGCTATTTTTTAGTTTTTTCATTATTAATAATAAAATTAAGGCCGTAGACAAAATTTTTACTTTTATCAGTATTAATAATAAAAATAATATTTTATTTGATATATTTCATAATTTTTGTGTTATTTTTATTGAAAAAATAATTATTGAATACTATGGGTAAGTTTTAGTTTAATTAGTTTAATTTCTAAATTCTAAATAATTATGAAAAAAATGATTATTGAAGACTATGGGTATTTTTTAGTTTAATTAGCTTAATTTTTATTTCTAAATAATAGTAAGTTTCAAAATAAAAAAAATTATTATTTAGAATATAAAATTAAAATTATTTAAAATGTACAAATTAAATAAATACATAAAATCAACTTCAATTAAAAATGTCTTCAAAAATAATAAATAGATAAAAAATTACAGAAAAAATAAAAAAGATAAAAATGAAAAAAGGCCAAAAAATGCTAATTTAATGGAATGAAAACACGGAGGGACAAAGTTGAAAGAAAAAAACAAAGGAAACCGAAAATAAAAAGCAGAAAAGTAAAACTGAAAGAAAAAAATGGGTCAGACTGCGAATGAAAAGATGGTGCTTTGACCATCCACTGGGTGAAATTTCCTCAAATTTTTTGTATGTTATTTATTATTTTATTTAATATAAAAAAAGAGGTCCTTTGAAAATCCACATTGATTGTAGAGTGTATGTGTTTGAATTATATTGGTTAGCACGCCTTTGCAAAATTACCATGTGTTTTTTGTATTAAATTAAAAAAATATATTTGCAGTGTGTGTGGCGTGGTGTCTCCCATTCACAGAATCGAGGAGTGGGCAAGTTCTTCGGGATCTCATATTAGTTATAGAGTACGCCTTTACAAAATTATCATATGACATAGTGTGTGGATTATATAGATTATCAAGCCTTTACAAAATTACCATGGTTTTTTTTTTTTTTGAGAAAAGATGAATTTTTCATTCATTAAAAATTAAGAGTACATTTGGATGAAATTTTTTATTACTATTTTGCAATCGCATTGACGGAACTCGGCTATCCATACACTCTACTTAATGACTTTATTTAGTTACAAAATCAATTTTTTGATTTTTAAATGAGTCTGATTGTAAAAATACCAAAAGAAATTTTACAACAAGGACAAATGCAAACTTTATTTCCCATTAAGTGCCACAAAGATCCAATTAAGGGCAAGAAGTTCAAGAACTCCATTTCCCATTAAGGAATCAAGGGCAATAAATTCATGAAGGTGAATTCAACAACTTCAATAAATAAATAAATAAATAATAGATAAAAGATTTGTATTTATTCAATAAAAAATAATAAAAAATAGAAAGGACCATTGTCGATCGAAAAGGTGATCGGTAGTATCCAAAATAAAAGTTTTAAGAAAAAATTAAACATTAAGAGGAAAAAAAAAGGAACAAAGATAGCTTTTTTTTTTTCAAATGTGAACAGAGAAAATGAAGTGTATTATGTTTCTGATTTAGTGTGTATATTTTTTTTTATTATAATTAAAAAAATATATAAAAAAGAGAATAGATATCAAATTTTTGTCTGATTAACAGTTGTTAAAAGAGTATAATCGGAACTAGATAAAATGAACATATAAAAGAGAAAATCATACGGGTGACAAAATATGGATGAAAAAGATATCATTTTTTTTTTATTTAGGAAAAAAGAGATAAAAATTGATTCCTATACCATTTCACTCAACTTTTGGCAGCAACTAGATTACATGAACCTAAATATAAGTTTAACTTTTTCAAATTATTTATAATCTATATATCTATTAAATTATGAGTCTTAAAGTCATTAAACCAAAAATTTGACAAGTGTTTATCTTTATATATGAGTATTCACCTAAAATTTTAATGTGTAAAATTCTTAAAAATAAAATATTTATTATAGTTTTTTAGTATTATTTTTTAACTAAAACACTATTATATATATTCTAATACTACTCAAATTCTAAAAGTTTTCAAATTCTTAAAAATTCTAATTTTTATTAAAAATAAAATATTTATTATAATTTTTTAATTAGTATTATTTTTTAACTAAAACACTATTATATATATTTTAATATTACTCAATTTCTAAAAGTTTTTATATGATACGTATTTTTCAATCTCAAACCACTCAATTATTTTTCCTAAACCATTAGAATTTCTATTTTTAAATTTTTTCTTAATTATTATACATACTCCAATAATAATTTAATAGTCTCAAAATAAATTTTATCATATTTAAAAATAATAGCAATAAAAATTAAAGAAAATAAAATTAATGCAATATATATATTTTTTAATTTATTTTGTTACCTTTTCTCTTTATAAAATTTTTTATTTTAAACATATGTTTTATTCAATATAAAATATTTTAATTATATTACATCTAAAATACTACTCTTCTTTTTCATTAGAAATTATGTCTTTTGTTCTAATTAAAACATCCATATTTTATTAACGTAAGTAAAAATGCGTAATTTATTAATTATTTTCTATTTTTTATTTTATTTCTCCAATTATTATTATTACTCTCTCTCTCTCTCTCTATATATATATATATATATATACACACTTTTAATAAAAATTATTAAATAAAATTGTTATAATAACCTTCTAAATTTTTACTTTTATTATTAATTAATTTGCAATTTTAAATTTATTTAATAATTATATTAAAATATGTATATTATTTAAAGTTCGTACAACACACGGATTCATGACTAGTTGTGAATAAATGACTAATCAACACTCATAATATTCTTCATGAACCACTAAATTATAGCAAAACTAAAAAAATTTAATACTAATTGTACAGTTTTCCAAATGGCTTTTACTCCTTGATGGAGACCCTTGTTCAATGTTTTTAATTAGCAAGCTGCATTTGCTTTCTAGGATTCTTTTTGGGGAAACAAAGAATTTCTAGGGCAGCGGTTGTTGTGGTTTGTTTATTTATTTTGTGCATAAATTAATTAAGTGGCAAATTGAGTTCATCTAAAAATTTCTCTATATTAAAGAAAAGTAAATGTCACACTCTTTTTCTTCTTTCTTTATTAATTTAGTTTTATAAAAGAATTTTCTTCGGTGTATTTATGTAAATAAAGTAAAAAATTATTAAATTACTTTTTATTTAATTAAAATCACACACACATACATACATACATATATATATATATATATATATATATATATATATATATACTAGTAAACAAACCACGTATTTGACACGTGAACAAAAAATTTATTAGACTCGTGAGATATAGTAAATAAAAAATTAAACATATTATTATTATTAAATAAAGTTTTAAAAATAATAACAATATTATTTATTTATATAGCAATTTGATATTAACTTAATATAGTTATAATTCATTACAACTTTTATAAATCTTTTATTTAAATAGTTATATTATATTCCTTCAATATTTCTTATAATTAATTTTTCTCAACTCTAAAACTAATTTCATATAGAAAAAATAGGGAAAACCCTCCCACATATCCTCAACTATGGTCAAATTTACTAAATTATCCTATTCTTTAAAATGTGACAATTTATATAGTCAATTATTCAAGTTGTTACTATATTATCCAACTGCCCATTTATTTTTTTGAGTTGCTGATGTGGAGCTGACTTGTCAACTAAAAATGCTGACTGGGAAGACCAAAAAAACGACACCGTTTTGGTGCAACCTAAAGGAAAAAAAAAAGGCCCGTTTAATCAAATCAACTAAAGAAATAAAAGCAAAATCCCAAAATCCCTAACCCAAAATCCTAAAATCCTTAACTCATGCTCATCTAAACTCACACCAAAAAAGGGAATAAACAATTCTAAATTGAAGCACTCAATCTCCTCTGATCGAAGAAGAAGATCAAACTGTAAAGAAATTAGCCAGCATCAGAAATGCAATCTGGAACCTCTTCTAACGATAGTCAAGGAAGCGAAAATAGCAACGGGAATGAACCTTTCTGCAAATGTGGGTATCAACCTCGAATGAAGACATCAAGAACATCATTGAACCCAGGCCCCTGTTTTTTGGCATGTCCTAAAATCAATGTGAGTTGTTAGTTATTGTTGGGGATTTTGTTATTTTTTTTGTTTCATATAATTGATTTTCATTATTTGATTATAATTTGATTCTGATTTGAAAAGAGGGTTTTGGAAAAAATTTACCTGTTAATTTGATTTTGTTTTGACTGTGAGTTAGAAATTGTTGTAAAGTAGTTTTAATAGACTAATTATGATTCATTTTTTTGATGCATAGAATACACAATGCGATTACTTTGTGTGGCATGATGAATGGATGAATGAATGAACTATATTCATGCTTAACGAGTTAAGGAGGATGAGTTCCAATATAGAGAAGAACCATATGAAACTCAATTCATAATTGGAAGAACTGCAATCAAATTTTCAACGTACAAGAGAAGCAATTACTGTAATGAGAGGCTATAATTGCAATGGATTTAACAAGATTGTATTTTATGGAATAGTTGGTTTTGTGTTGTTGAAACTTTATTGTGGTAATTTTGGTTACTAATGGGCAACACAAGTGTGTAATTTTGGTTACTAATGGGCAATACAAGTGTGTAATTTTAGTTACTAATTGGCAACACTGATGTGTGTAATGCACTTGTAAGTGGTAGCATGTATTTAATGGTGTAGTTAGTTGGTGTTGTAAGTGGTAGCATGTATTTGATGGTGTAGTTAGTTGGTGTTGTAAGTGGTAGCATGTATTTGATGGCAACATTGAATGTAGTTGTTGTAATAGATGATCAATGAAAATTATTATGATTAACCAACTTACTTTTGAAGTTGTGTTTTAATAATTTTTGCACATTACAGGCCATACTGACAACATCATACAAAACAAAATAAACAAAATCTTTTAAAGCTGTTTTTATATAACCACCAACACACGATGTTATATGCAATAATTTAGCTGTCATCAAAATAAGTAGCCATACAAAATGGCCTGTATAAAGTAGCTAGTTCTACAATTAAAATTAGTCACCCCAAATTACAACTAAGATGAGTATAGGCAAGATGAGTATGTTTGCTAAAATATAGCAACATATTTTAACCAAAATAATTGTTGCATTTAAGTTTATCCCAAAATATAGCTAAAGGATGATTGACAGCTTCTTTAGTCATGGCATCTTCTTCAATTTCTAGTGGGGCTTTGGAAGAACATCTTGGCCTTAAAAAGGCCTCAGGGTTGTGTTCACAGAGTACACATGCCTTGAATTCAGCGAGTTTTGGCTACAAGGTATTGGACTAGTTGCTCTATGTTTAGATGCTGGCAGCTGCTGAGTTTGCTGTTGAGCATGCTGCTTACTCTTTGATTTTATGGAAGATTGACTCGATGCTTTAGTCATGGATTTATTTGATGATTGACTTACTGCTGATGCAACTTGCCTTGCACCAGAAATAAACCTCATATTCCATTCCCCAGACATCTAACAACATCAGTAAATATGCAATCAAAAAATGCTACCCAACATGTTTAAATCATGTAAACCTTTAAAAAATACAGACCATCAGGTACTTACCCTGAAATACATGTTTCCAGTATCAGTTGATACACACAAGCCATAACCCTTTCTTGCCTGAAAAATTAAATTAAAAAAAAGTGAAGAATTATCTATGAAACTCATTTAGATATAAAATATTACACTTTATATACTTGACGTCTTTCCCGTGCAGTAGTTCTCAAATCAGTGGTTGCTGCTGCTCCCAATGGTGGCCTAACTCCCACTCCTTCATTCATGGAAGGTGCTAAAACTGTTTGTTCATGCTGGACACTCCTAGGTGGTCTTCCTCTTTTGCCTCTCTATAATAAAATAAATTTAAAGTCAAAATGACACTAACAAAATAATAAAAAAAAATTTACCTGCTGCTGAGGCTGGTCGGTCTGTGGAGGAGGATTGTCCTTTATAGGGCATCCTCATCTATTATGGTCATATTGGTTGCAAATTCTGCATTTTATACGTATACCATGCCTTGACAATTTAGTGGAGTCACTTGGTGTAGTCCTAATTTCATCAAGTCCCTTCTTTCGACAAATTTTCGGTCTCCCAGGCATCTTCCTAAAAGGAGGAGGATGTACTGGTAAAGCAGTCACCTTCGACCACTTAGTTTTACCATTTATGGGTTCAATGCCATTGGAATATGTCACAATATACATCCCTTTCTTAAAATATGCATCCACATATTGGTCAACATTTTGCCTCATGTATTGTATAGCTGAGATGGCATGGATGCAAGGGAGTCCACTAAGTTGCCAACCCCTGCACGTACATGTCTTGGAATGCAATTCCACCACAAATTGATCGTCTTCATATTTCACTTGAAATTTGTCATCGAATACAGCCTTCGAAACACAAAGCTCTTCTTTCCCATTTAAGCTTCTCAATTTTCTGCCTAACTCTAGGGCAAAGTTCATCTGTGCTATGAGCCATCAAATTAGATTTGGTTTTCATCCATTCCATGTGTGCGGTTCTGATTTCCTCTAACATTTGAATGATGAGCATGGTTCTTGCTCTGCATATCCAGCCATTGAAACACTCAGCCATATTGTTATCCACACTCTCACACTTCGGAAATGTTAAAATGAAGGCCCTACAGAAGACACTTCTATCCTGTTTCCCTAATGTTTCTGCAGCTGCCTCGTCAATAAATTTTAACTCTTCCAATTCCTTCTCATACTGAGCTTCCCATGTAGCGTACACAATCTTCCAATAAATTGCTTTTAACTCCTTTCCCCTATGAACCTTTTTGAAGTTTGCATATATGTGGCATGCACGGTTTCTTATTTTAGCATATGGAACCATATCTTTCAAAACATTTAATAAACCCTACATGACAAAAATATTGAGATAATTAAATGGTCATACTTGAAATGAAAGAAGATAATTAAAAAGTGACAAGAATTAAATAAAAGAAGACAGATAAAAAATGCTAATAATTATTTAATACAGATTAAAGTGATTTAATACACAATAAAGAGAACTAAATAATATAATATAATTAAATAATGAAAAGAATTAAATAATGCTAATATTGTTACCTTTTGCTGATCACTAACAAAAGTCCATCCTAAACTATCAATAATGGATAGATCTTCAAACAACTTCACGAAACCATCTCCAATTCATTTAATTTTTAGCACAGACCACTGCCCATATGATTGGGGACATTTGGTTGTTCCCATCACATCCAGTTGCACTTAAGATTGCCCCACTTGTTATGGTCTTCAGAAATGCACCATCTAGGCTGATTATAGGCCTACAACCATCTAAGAAACCCTTCCTTAGCCCACTAAAACAAAGGTAAAGTCCCTTGAACATAGCCACATTTCTTTCTTCATCCCAAGCTGTTTCAAGTTCAAAGAATCCCTCTCTATCAACTCTCTTAAGCTCTGATACATAAGACCTTAACCTAGCATAATGGGCCTCAACTGAACCTTACAACCTCTTCATCGCAACCCTTCTGGCTCTATAGCAAGAAATATGAGCCACTTTTAAAGAGTACTTCTTCATCAAATCACTCTCCATATCAAAAATTTTATACTTAGGATGCTTCCTAAAGTGGCTAAGGAACTCATCAGCAAGCCATTTAACAGTGACCATTTTATTACTCATCGATCTAAAGCAATTATGATCATGCCTGTATGATCTAATTTCAAATGTTCTTTGACTTGTCTCCTTTAAAGCGTATATCCTTCACGTGCAATTTTCTGCACATTTAGCCTCCATTCTCTGCTTACATAACCCAACCTAAATTATAGCCATTACTAATGGCATAACGCTGAACTGCACACCTGAATTGGTCTGCGTTAGTGAAGATCATTCCAAGAGAGAACTGAAGTTGTTTATGGTCGCATTTAGGGTTGTATATTGATTTACTCTTCCTTTTCCTTTTTCTGACCTCTATATCATCTTCATCGCTTGAAACAGGCGTCAAGACTTCATCATCGCTATCGGGGTATTTAGAGTGACAATCGCTATCATCACCGCCATTTTGATGCTCTTCCTTTATGTTCTGCCCATCAGTAGCTCGATGCTCTTCATCATCTAACCCCAATCCATATCCATGATCGACAACAGTATTCTTAAAAATATTACTATTTTGCCTTGCTATTAGCAATTCCTCGTCCACATCTGAGCTTCCATCTTCAGATGATAGGCTCTCATCGTCACCGCTCTCATTCGGAACATAATCTTTATCACCACTAGACTCATTTTCCTTAACAGCCACATTACCAGCTTCAACTTCAACTTCATTATCACTGTCACGACCTAAACTCGGGAGTCATAATCGACACTAGGGAACGGGAATTCACATGAATTTAGAACCCGTAGCAAACCTTAAACACAATTTAACATCATACAAACATATAAAAATACCTCATAATTAAAACTTTTAATAATATAAAGAAAACTCCATATCATATCATAATAAAATATTCTCAAACCAATATTCAAATACAGAATCTCAGTCTAAAGAAAAATTAAATACTACAACAAGATGTACTACTACTGCAGCGTCTAATAAAATACAAGAAAAGTGACTGTTCAAAATTTACATAAATCGACCGGTAAAGAAAGAGTCTGGCGAAAAGTACTACTAGTAGAGGTCTGACGAGAAGAATCCTGAAAAATAATCGAGGGGGGTCAGACCTCACTGAGTGAATCATTATTATATATATGCATGTAACCTAATGCACATACACAGAAACATCAATAATAATATTCATATATTTATATTTAGATAAATATACATACAACTCACACAAATGCTTGAAAATATTTTTCATATTTTATTTTACTAGAGGATCGGAGCAGAACCCTAAAAAGTTTGCATCCTCAAATCACATAATCCTTACTGGCCATCAGACTCACTTAGTTCTAATAACATTCTCTTATCCAATAATAGGTGGACTGACCCCGAGACCCTGAAAGATCCATCGAGCTACAATAGTCCGCATGACCGGCCCCGAGACCCTAAAAGATCCATCGAGCTACAACAGTCACGCCTTTCAATAGAACTTTCATAATCCGGATAATTCAATATTTAAATCATAAATTCCACAATATCATTCAAATATCAACCCTAGCATTCTAACATATTGGTGCGCACACAATCCTTGTGTAGCCCACTAGGTAGCACGTTCTACGATTATCCTCCAAAAATATTTTATTCAAAATAAATAAATAATTCATCATAAATATACGCATCCATATTACGAAATTTGAATTTGCATTTAAACATTCTTATGAAAACATATATATGCATGTATGATAATATTCATGAAATATAAATGTATGCATATATAAAATGTAACGCCCACATAATACATTTTCATTTATTTGCATAACATGCATATCATATAGTCATGAGAAATAGATGTAATATATGTGATATTAAGTCCATAACAAGAATTAGAAAGTTAAGGGCTTAATTTGGTTGATGACAAA